>PVJA010020134.1:7188-37490 GCA_004027025.1 Myocastor coypus | reverse complement strand
CACCGATCCTCCTGCCTCAGCCTCCCGAGTGCTGGGATTACAGGTGTGCGCCACCACGCCCGGCTAAACAGTATCTTTTTTTTTTTTTTTTCAATACTGAGGATTGAACTCAGGACCTTGTGCTTGCCAGGCAAGCACTTGTTCAGCTGAGCTATCTCCCCAGCTTTGCTGTTGCTTTTAATGTGCTTGAATGCTTCTGCAGGCGCCTTGGCTGCATGCTCCAGCAAGCAGGCTCCCGTTGCATCAGCGGAGGTTCGGAGAAAATCTTGGCCCCTACAGCTCCTGGCTTTGTACTTGGTCCTCGTAGAGGCAGGAACTGTGATGGCATGCAGCATTTCTCTGAAGGAGAAAATCCATAGAGGTGTGATGCGCTGTCATGACACAGTGATGCTCCTGGGCAGGGTGAGGGATGCAGAAACGTTAGTGAGGCTTCCCTGCTGAGCTGCGCCTCTGACCTCATCCTCCCCATGAGCATATTAGACTCAGCCTCAGCAATAACAGGGAGATATATGGTGGGAGCCTAGGTTTCCTTGCATAGTAAAAAGAATTCCTCCTCCATCCTTGTCCTACCTCCAGGGGAAATGGGTCCACATAAGCAAGGAGAAGGTTCTCAAACAGGCCTAAGAGGGAAGCATGGGAGATTTCATAGGTTTCTTTTTTTCTTCCTTTGGAGTGGGAATGAGTTTATTGAAGAAGAGAAGCTTCATCCTCTATGTTGTACCCCTCCGTTGCCTGCCCTGGAAAGAGCACTTCACAACCAGTGAGGAAATGCCCTAGGTGATGGTCACCTCTCTTATGTTCCCCAGTCCAGTTCCATAAACAGTAATGGGAAAGCCTCACCTTTTCATGATCTATAGCCTGATTTCTCCTGGGCTTGGCCTAATTTCTTCCCTGTTCTCTAGGGAGAGACAAGGTTGTTCCAAAACATGTTGTATTTATTACCAATGAAAAGAACTGGCTTCCTCTCCAGCTATTTTTCTGCTCTGTATTATTTGTAAATTCCAACTCTCCAGCCTACGGCTAGGCAAATTTACAAGCTATTATTAGTAGCTATGTGGAAACATCATATTCGAAATGTTTTCTGATAAAAGAAGGAGGACATTCTTTGTTAAGGAATATTTCAGAAATATTTTCCTTCTTTCTTCCTATTCAGCAGCTACTTTTTTCGTTCTCCTACCCTCTCCCCTGAGCCCTGCCAGATGCCATTTTTCACAGCTTGGAAAAACTGTTTCTTAATTTGACATTGTGTTAACAGCTATTAACTCGAGGTGGTGGGAACATAGGTTTTAGTTACAGTATTATGTAGACTTTTCTGCAACTTTTATGTTTGTCAGAAAAGAACAACCCTGAAATGAACTGCTTTTCACCTTCTTCCTTGGGGCTATGCTGGGGCTGTGTGCTATCTCAGTTCCCAAGCTGTTAGTGGGCCCACGTGGCTTCCTTTGTACACAAGCAGATCTCAGTGTTCCAGGGCACTGTTTCTCCCACCTAACAACAGACGCTTGCCAACCATTCTTGCTGGGCCAGGAAGTGAACCACTGATCCTAAAGATTAGAGAACAAAATAAGGAGATACAGGGTCCCTGGGGACCTCCCTACTTTAACTCCACCATGAGTTTTACCTGTGGCCCAGAGAAAATAAGTATTACTTTTGAGGTGGACAAACTGGTCTGGGCAAACATAATACCTTGCTTGACCCTTGAGGGAGCTAAGGACATGGGACAAAATGATTGCTTCCAGAGTTTCAGCTAGACTTGGTGCCACACTTGTTTAACATGTTAACCAAATAACCACATCCTTGTGTGTTCCTTTGGCATCTTCATTAGAACAGCGATTCTCAGGCCTGTGTGTGCATCTGAGTCACCCAGAGAACTTGTCAAAACAAAGCTTCATGGGCCCCTCACCCTTGGAGCTTCTGATTCAGTGGGATTGACACAGAGTCCAAGACTTTGCATTTCCAAGGACCCAGATGATGCTGATATTGCCGGTTGGGACCAACACTTTAAAAAATATTGAGTAAGAAGATATGATTGTTGCATCTTATCTTTGTGCTATGCTGAAAATAAAAGTCAGGACGGGAAGAGATTGGTAGTTTTGTACAGTTCTGGGCTTTATACATCTTTATAATGAAGTATCATCTGACTTTCACTACTCTAGTAATAGTTGAGGATTGCCAATTGCAAAATGTGTATCCTCACACAAGTGGTTTATTTTCTGGTCTTATACTGATCCTTTCCATGGCCTTGCCTGAATTCCATCAACTTGAAATTTATCCTTCTAGATATTTTTCTCACTATTTTTCCCAGACTGTCCCCAACCTCCTGGACTCAAGTGATCCTCTTTTCTCAGCTTCCTGAGTAGCTGGGACTATAGGCTTGTGCCACCATGCCCGACTAGTCTAAATTGTTTTTCTTTGTTTTGAGTTTTGAAACAGAATCTCCATGTAGCTCAAGCTGGTCTTAAATTTGATGAGTAGTCCTGATAAGCATATATCTCAAAATTTTATAACATAATGGACATTCAAGGCCATATTTCAGGGCATCCTCATTCTACTTATCCATCCCATCCTGTAACACTGCATCTCTTACCAGCTGGCTGAATATGTGGCTGTCCTCTGTCCATGTCACCCTCTCAGTCCATGGAGGACAACTCCTGGGGGCCTCAACATAGCACATACCACTAGCTGTGCCCAAGAGTTCATGGGATTCTGGCTGTCTTTTGATGGGATTTAGATGTGGAGTTATTGGTGACATGAATAGAGCTGCTCAGGAAATGGAAAATTCCCAGTATGTGTATCCTGTGTTTGGAGAAAAGGGGACCTTAGGGGGCAGGGAGGAGCCTTTCTGTTTTGTTTTTCTTGCCCAGTAAATTTCCCCCAATGATCCCTCCTTTCAGCATTAAGCACTGGGAGGAAAATCCCCAAATAAATTATAATAATCTAAAATCTTAATCAGCTGGAGGAGAGGACACAGGGTTGGTAATCTGCTTTCTTTTTCTTATAAAACAATAAAACTTTATTTTTGCTTTTATTTTTCCTTAGACTACTGGTTAGCCTATAGGGTTTTGCTTTAATTTTTATCCTTTCTGTAAGATGCAAATGTATTGTGCATATACTGTATTACAGTAATCTTTCTGTTATTAAATTTTCATATACAGAAAGGTTTAAATATTTAAAAATAGGGCCAGCAAGATAGCTCAGTGAACTAAGCACCTGCTTAGGCAAGCGCAGAGACAAGGCCCCAGTCCCTGTTGTGCTGGCCCCACCCCCAGGCCACTCGTGAGTCTGGGCGTGATGGCTCATGCCTGTAATTCCAGCCCTGGGGAGGCTGAAAACAGGAGGACGGAGTAGCATAGTGAGACCCTGTACCAAATACATTACAAAATATAATAAATATTAAAAAGCATACTTTTCCCTTACATTGTTCACTTTTTAAACTTTATTTATATTATGGCCAGCTCAGCCTGCTCTGGATCAAACCACAAGCCTAAGCTTGCCTAAGCAGGCACTTCAAACCACTGAGCCATCTTGCCAGCCTTACAGTGTTCATTTTGAGAGTGTTTTAGACATCTTTTTGTCTTACCCAGTGTTATGTAGTTTTTGTTCAAATAGTCAAAGACGGTTTACTTTCTCCCTACCAGAGACCTTATATCTGGGACCATTTTTATGAACTATGATTAGGGAATTAAAAATGGGGAGAGTTACATCCCAAATTCTCTTTGATTTCAGATGGGGTTAATTTCCTGGTAAACCTGTGAGAAGTTGAAAATATTATACATGGAAAATGCCCTTCCTACCCCTCACCTTCTGAAGAACCCAGTTTAGCTAGATAGTGCCGTAGGGCTTCAGCTGTGCTCACCATCACAAGAGCTGGCTGGGAACTGCATTTGGGCATCAGGAGGCTGTGTCATCCCTCACATGGCTAACCTAGCAAAAGACCAAAAGTTGAAATTGCTGCTCAACGCATATCACTTTTTGTTTCATAATAATTTTGAAAAATTTTAAGTAGGGACCATGTGTGTATTTGACAGTAGTCAGTGGTCCTTGGTGGGTTACGTTTGTGTTTTAATGCACCTTGCCATTAGATGGTAGTATAGGAATAGATATACTGACTTGAGGGAAGAGACAGTTGCTTCACCCATTTTAAGGCTTGGAGAGGTCTAAATTGTTCTAATAGAAATACCAGGGTCTTGTCAGCCCTAACAAGGTAGTGTTGGGCTTAAGACTCCATAGCTCGTTGGGGTGAATGCTCTACAGTTTTTGTTTCCCTCCCCCCACTCCCTTTTCTTTTTTCCCTTTTCCAGATCTAGGAATAGACACCAGGCTTCATTAATGCTCAGTAACTGTTCCACTACTGAGTCGAACTCCAGTCCCAGAACCCTGTTACCTCAGGTGTGGGATAATTATCATGTAAGTCTAAGAAAGCTTGGATAGGGTTGGGGAGTATTGTTCTGAGACTTCTGAGCATAGTTTTTAGCTGGCCTACTTTTCTAAATTTGGATGTCAAATATAATTTATTGCTACCTCCTAACAGAGCTACTGTTTATCCAACATTTATGCACGTCTTTCAATTAGTATTTAATTATCCCTTCCTCACGTCTATCCTTTCCAAAACTGACACTTAAAAAACAAGCAAGGCTAGTGTTTGGCAACTTTTCTACCCCGTAATTTGTGATGTGGGAAAGAAAAAATTGCTCTTCTTAAGTCTTGTCCCTCCTTACTTTCAAGAGGCAGCTGGTCTTTGACATCAGTGTCTTCTGGTCTTCTGCAGTCAGTCCAAGGATTCTGTGCCCCAAAAGAACACAAGAAAATCAGGTCAAGGGAACTTGCATAGGTATAGGCATTTTTAAGAATGGCACGTTTAGCTTAATTTCTAACGTAATTGAAAGACTCCATCTGTATTACAAAGCTAATGGGGCTAAATATGCTGATAGAAATAGCAGCAAATCCAATTAGACCTAGTTTCAGTAAAGAAATGAGTACAAAAGAAAAAACCCCTACAAACCTGGAGAAATGAAGCAAACAGAGGATCTGCTTTATAAAAGTTTTCCTGAGTTAGGAATCAAGGTGACAGGCAGGTTTTCCACTGGGCCTTATCTTATTATTATTTTAAAATTTATGTTATGGCTGGCTCAGCCTGCCTGGGGGGCTGGTGCAGCATGGGGTGTCAAGGATCAAACCGCGGTCCCTGAGGTTGTCTAAGCTTGCCTAAGCAGGCACTTCAGACTGCTAAGCTATCTCGCTGATCCACTGGGCCTTATGAGCCATAGACTGGCTGGGGCAATTCATGGTACCTACAGGAAGCTCCATCCTCACCCCCAGCAGTTATTGTTCCCTTAGGACAGTGGTTCTCAACCTTTCTAATGCCGTGACCCCACAATACAGTTCCTCATGTTGTGGTGACCCCAAACCAAAAAATAATTTTGGTAGCTACTTCAAAACTGTAATTTTGCTACAGTTATGATTTGGAATGGCTTTAGGCGACCCCTGTGTTTTGGTCATTCAACCCCTGCTGGGGTTGTGACCCAGGTTGAGAACCGCTGCCTTAGGAGCTTGGCACTGCCAACCACTCATTCATTGGGCCATTGTCAACAACTGTTTCGCTATTTAATCACAGGCTTTATTGTGTGACCCTATTCTTTTCAGAGACCTTGTACTGTCACAGCCATGAACTGACCCTTCACACCCCTAAGTCAGAGGCCCTCATAATCCCTAGCCTCACCCTCTAGTCTCACAGCTTCACTATGGGGAAGTGACGGTGAGCCAAAACCTATACTGAACCTTAGTGGTTTAGAGACACCCACTTCATTTCCCTCCTGTGGAGCGGCTGTCACCATCACACAGTCTCCCACCTTCAGTCACAAGAGGGGCTGAACATAGCCTGGGGGTTCTGAATCATACTGCTTGTGCGGCCAGAGTGCCTTGCTGCTCAGCCGGAGGGCACTGTCCCTTCCTGCTTCTGGGCTGGCTGAGGCTTCTCTAGTCCTGACATGAGGCAGCCTGTCTTGACAGGCCACATCAGCCGTCCTGCTGGTGGCACCACTCCAGGAAGCACACGCCCACTCCTCTCCCACAGCTGTTAGGAAATTACTTTTCTGAGAGAGCAGGTGCTTCCTCAGGCTATGAGAAATCTGCTCTGCTTCCGGGGGCACACTCCATCTGGCCACTCCAAGGAGGCCCCTTTGTTTCCTAAGTGAAATGAAACCTTCACTCTTCTGCCTTCTGGCTCCTCAGGCTCTAACTCAGAACCTTGTCTTCCAGCCAGGTCCTGTGAAGACTCCTGAGACGGACATACATGAAACCCATTTATGGTGTATACAAATGCACGCAGTGATACGCTAGTAAATGTTAGCGATCAGCTGGCTGTGGGTGGAAAAAAGGGAGGGGAAAAGCTCTGACTTGTAGCCTTTGCATATTTCCATGGTGTTCGTGCCCTTGGACCTGCGTGAGGGAATTCCTGAGGAAGACAGAGCAGCCTGTGCAGAGAGGAAGGGGAAAGAGTGCTACATCTAGGAAAGAGTTGCTCTTGGACAGCAGGCACCACCAGTATAGTCCTTTGGCACAGAGTGGACTGGGAGACCTTCTCAGTTGAATTGAAGACAGGGGTGGGCATGAGATGGATGAGAGGACAGTAACAGACAGGCCAGGTAAAAACTGCTGTTCCTCAGCTTTGCTCCTTCCTATAGGCCTTGCATAGAAAGTGCTGGGAAACCTTAGACTAAATGTAATCATTGTTTTCAATTTATGTCTGGATGTCCTCCCAAAGCCTCACAAATTTTTAGACGGGGATTTTTTTTTTTTAATTTTTTTGTAAGTATCTGATTCTAGAGTATGTGAATAATTCATGGTTCAGTGCTGGGATTAAGGGTGCTGGGATTGAGGATGAGTGATTGGTGGCTCCGTCCATTGGTTAGATTGGCACCATGCTAATCCCAGCAAGCTGGATAAAATAAAAGGTGTACAAAGAGGAGCCAAACGTGGTGGTACACGCCTGTAATCCCAGGACTCGGGAGGCTGAGGCCGGAGGATCAGTGTGAGTTCGAGACCAGCCTGGGCTACAAAAAGTGAGCTCAAGGCCAGCCTGAACTGTACAGTGAGACCTTGTTTCAAAAAGACAAAAAAAAAAAAAAAGAAAGAAAGAAAGAAAGAAAGAGGCTTGTCTCCCTATTCCTCTCCTGTTACTTTTGCTGTCTTCTGCTGCCATGAATGTTTGCCCTTCTGCCAAGCCATGCTGCCTTGGAGCTGCTGATTATGGCCTGAAACCACTACAAAACGCAAGCTAAATGAAGCTTTCCTCTTTTAAACTTTAGGTGCCAGGTATATTGTTCCAGCGATGAGAGAAAAGGAATCCAGACAACAGTGTTAATATTCTGGATACTTAGATAAAAGATCTAATTCCTGAAAAGAGGGTGTGTTTTGTGATTTAAAGTACTCATAGATGGATAGAGATGTAATTCAGCGGTAAAGCATTTGCTAGGATGTGCCAGGCACCTGGTTCAATCCTCAGCGTTGTGAAAATAAGATGTAGCAAAATAAGCATACAATGATTTCATATTGCAGAATAAACAAATTATACTGGAGTCCTCGGAGTTTTTATCCAAGGGCAGGTAAGAGCTTTCCTTATGGAATACATTTTGAAGAGGCAATGAGTGGCGAAGATTAATTTGCCTTTTGATCCCATCCTACCAGCAGTGATGGGCCAGTGAACAGACTCAGTGGTTAATGGTGACAGCAGGGCTTCTGCAGCGAGTGTTCCTTGTCTTGGGCCTGGAAGGCACAGAGGTATCTGGAAGGAGCCAGGCCACCCCACAGATTCCACAGCAAGGGCCGCTTCACCTGATCCTTGGATTGAGGTCAAGGGTGAAGTCTCCAACGCATCTGTTAATGAGATGATTCATTTGCGGGTAGAGTTGCTGACCCTAAAACAGATTCCTGCTCCCACTGTGGGCATGAGGACTCTCTCCCAGCCACTGCCATAACTCACAGAAGGTAGGGATTTCTCCCCTAGATGTCCTTGAGAATTCCACACTGAAATGGACCATATTAACTATATTTCACCCTGCGTTTTTCTGAAGGGCTTAGAATGAGATTAGAACTGCACCTGCAGGCACCTAGTGGTCCCAACTGGAGAATCTGACCCCAGTGACAAATATCTAGCTCCTTAGAGACCTTAATAAAAAATATAAATGAAAAATTAAAAGTCCAACATCTTTATATGTTCTGTCAAGTTCTTTGCAGCTCTACAAATCTCTGATTCTGTTTTGACTGTAGTCTCTTCCAGGAGTCAGAATGTTTGCCATTTACCATTCTCCAAGTGGTTTGCAGTCCGTGCGTGCGTGCGTGCGTGCGTGCGTGCGTGTGTTTGCCTGGTGGGTGGGTGTGGGGCTGTTCTCTTGTTCTGTGAGCTCCCACAGCCGCCACCTCGGCAGGCTGCAGCTGGTGTTGATGGTGAAGAAGCGCCGAGTCACTGGCTGTTCAGTGACCCTTACATCACGTTCCATTGTCCTTTCTTCCTTTCTAGGCATTGGAGCGCTCATTCAGTGTTTCTGTTTTGTTTTGGTTCGGCCTGGGGCCGATCCCTGTTAGGAAAACAGGGCGTAAAAACCAAGAGGCAGCTGCAGCTCCTAAACTAAGCTATCCAGAGGGAAAGGAGGTTCTCGACGCAGGCGGCGGCTGAGAACACCCAGCAACCCATATTCACGGCCGAAGTTTCCACCCCAGCTTGGCTGTGAGGCCCCTGGGTGGGCTCCAGCTCACATTTTTCTGCAGCTCTTCCTGCTGTGCCAGTTTCAGCTGGAGCTGATGAGTTTTACAATCTCTTTAAACATTCTGAATCCAAAATTCTGTATGCCCTTTTAAGCATCAATGTAACAGGTGGTACCAATTATCTATCTGTGTGACATCAATTTTTAGCCTATGCCCTACAGCAGAAGGCTATACAAATTTGTTTAGACGACTATTTATGACCTGACAAACTGCTACTTTATTCTTAATTTTCTTAGTTATTAGGGCCAGCCAGATAGCTGAGTGAATTAAAGTGTCTGCTTAGGCAGATGCAGAGGCTGGGGGTTCAATCCCCAGGTTGCTGTGCCAGCCCCACCCCGACACAGCAATTGAGGCTGGGCATGTTGGCGCATGCCTGTAATCCCAGCACTCGCGAGGCTCAAAAACAGGATGCATCATTACAATTCCAATCTGTGTAGTAAGACCCTATATATCCTATATAATATATAAGAAAGAATAACTATCATGTAAAATTGGAGGAAATAAACAGAAAAGCATAAAAGATGAAGTAAAAAATTATCTAGCTACTTGAGAAGCTGAGGGAGGTGAATCACTTTAGACCAGGAGCTCAGAACCAGCCTGGCCAACATAGCAAGTTCTTGTCTCCTAAGAAGTAAATGAATACTGGATAATGCAGGGCCTGTAGTGTAGCTGATGGTACAGTGCATGGTTAGCATGCATGAGACCCTATGGTCAATCTTCAGCAACCAAAAGGACAATAAAAGACTATATCAACGAGGCATGATGACTGCTAACGTCATGTCTTTTTTTTTTTTTTTTTTTTTGTCTTTTTGAGACAGGGTCTCAATGCGCAGTTCAGGCTGGCCTTGAGCTCACTTTGGTAGCCCAGGATGGTCTCGAACTCACACTGATCCTCTTGTCTCAGTCTCCCAAGTGCAGGGATTACAGGCCTGAGCCACCACGCCCAGCTCACGTCTTTGTCTTAAGTTACTTTTTACTTGTTGCTGGGACAAATACCTAACACTGAAAATGAAGGAAGGAAAGGTTTATTTAGCTCACAGTTTGTGGAGGTTTCAGTTCATGCTCAAACTCTGCGCCAGCTCAGAGCTCCTCCAAAGTGGCATGGCTGCGAAGATCAAGCTCCTCTAAAGAGGAGGACTTCTCCAAGGAAGCAGGCAGGGCTGGGCCACGGTGGAAGCAGTCAGGGTACGGCGGGGCTAAGCCGCTCTGCTGAAAGTCTTCCTCAACTCTTTTCATACACTTTTTGTGCTGAGTCATTCTGGGGTGGCCCTTCGGGCCTTAGAGTGGAACCAATCACATCCCAGGGCAGGCCCTCTGCATCCTGCAGGATGGAGCCCCCACAGCCCGGAAGGAGCCAAGCTCATCCAGCCAAGCTTCCTCAAGTTGACACAATGTATCAGCTACCGCAGTCTTGATTTATAATCTTCCGACATTTAATTTTTTCTATATATCAATTGATTGCATATACATTTTGCATAACTAAACACACATCACACATTTTATCTGAGCTAGAATACAGGCTAGGAATATACTTTTGTGTATTAGCCATATTCTAGAAGTGTTACAGTTTAGTGCAGTAAGAACAAAGCAATGCCACTATAATGAGGCTACCTTACCTTCTCTTATTTGCTGTCCTTCTATTAGCAAGAGCTTCTTTTTGTCAAGCGAGCTGCACTCATGGGCCCCATCCCTTCCCTTTGCCTCTGTAAGACAGCTAAAGCTACCTCAGGTGACCATCCAATACTGCTTATGGGAATCTCTGAGGGGCATCTATCTGGGTCAGTGGTTCTCAAATTTGTATGTGTGTTAAAGTTCCCTGGAAGGCTTGTCTAAAGAAATGGCTGAGCCTCACCCTCTCAGTGTTACAGGAGCCCAACCAATGTAGCCCATGTTATTCCTTTGCTAAGAATCACTGATAGGAATGATTAAACCACTTGGTAATGCCAAACCTTTTCCCAATGTGCTTTGGCTACTTGTCCTTTTTCCTATTGGATCATCCTGCTTCAAAATCTTTATTTTTAAATGTTACCTATTCTGTCTTCTTGCAGTGCCATCCATATATACAGAGGAGAGAAATATTTTCTTGGAACTGGGGGTATATAGCCCAGCGCTAGGGTACACACTTTGCTTATGACCCAAGGCTCAATCCCCAACACACCCCAAGGGGTCCTATAAGAGGAGAAGCCAGAATGAATTTTCCCTTGCTGTTACTTTGTTACCTTCTCCTAAAGAAGGCTCAAGAGGAAATGCACAGATGCCCAGACTGTTTGTAGAAGGAAATGACACATTATCCTCTTCCCAACATCTGGTGATTCCGGAAAGACAGTCTGTCGGGCCCTAGTAATACCCTTGGCTGAGTAAAAGTCTGTGTCTTCTTTCCCAAGGGAGGCAGGGACAAGCCAAGGAGAACAAAAGCTATTTTCCACGTCAGTCCCAGGGAATGCCTTGAGGAGGGGGTAACCCGTCACTGTCCTGTAGTTCTGCTCTTTAAGCCAGGAGCACAAGCTTCCTTCCTGTCTGGCCCTGAGCAACAGGGCCCTTCTTACATTGCAAATCTTCCATGGAGGGCTGAAAGATTTAAAAATACCCACATGGGTCAGACTGGCTGGATGCCAGGGTAGATGGAATGATTCAATGGGGAGAGATGGATATGAAGACAGAGGGTGAGGCAGCTGGATCAGGCTGAAGGCTGCCACAGGGCATACTGGTGATATAGAAGGACCCAGTGCTGTCTGGCGGCACCTTGGTGGAGAAATGCACTATTTGGGAGGGTTACAAATCCAACCCAAAGCCTCACTCATAGGCTAAGTGCTGTACCTCTGAGGTATGACACCTATCGTTATCCAGCCTGAAGGCATCCTCAGGGACTAAACGCAAGGTACAGAATGAAAAGGAGAGATATGAGTGGGGTGCCTACAGCCCAAGGGACTTCCCAGGGTAGCTGACTTTGTGCAGGGGAGAAAGAAAACCCTGTCCCCTACCTGGAGAGCCATGGACTGGGGTCCCTCCACTGACCCCATCCAGCATCTGATTCAGTGGAGTGTTGTTAAGTTTGGTCTAAGAACAGAAAGTCCTGTCCTCATTAAATGGCCAGAGGGCCTGCTGAACTAGGGAATGGGTGAGGAGAGACTGACAGGCTACCTCTGCTTTAGCATGGAAGGACATTGGTTATGCCAGGATTTTGTTTTGTAACAGCCAGGGCACTCTGGTGAAAGCATCCTGGGAATGAGGCCTGCAAGCAGAAAGGGCATTTCCTCGTGTGGGTTTCCTGTTTAGGTCTGCGCTGAAATCCAAAGGATCATTTGGTCTCATAAATCCTGGGGACATTACTGGTGTAGATGCTCTGGCCAGATGCCATGGGAAAGCGGCAAAAAAACAGAAGGGCAGGCAGACAGACATTCACTCTCAGGATTCTGGGGGGTTGCAGGTTCCCTGTTTTCAGACAGGTACACAGAGGGGGCTGGACTTGGGCACATGACCGATCAGCTCCCCTCCAGTCTGACACTCTCCGGTTCCATTTCCCTCTCCAGGGCCTGAGAACAACTCAGTAAGGGGCAGTGCTGAGCAGTTCACCCAACAAACACAAAGGAAGTTGGCATAGCGTGTCTTCCAGGCTCCTTCACAGAAAAAAGGTACTTTTGAATGCTGGTATTTCCCAGAGTTTCCTAAACATTTAGTGTATTCCACAAATGACAGCCACCAAGCTCAGGAGTGTTGTGGAGCCTTGTGGCTGGGTCTACAAGTTTTCAGACACCCAAAATGGTGAAGGAAAAAAAAAAAAAAAAAAAAAAAATATATATATATATATATATATATATATATATATTGTCTTTTTGAGATAAAGTCTCGCTATGCAGTTCAAGCTGGCCTTGAGCTCACTTTTGTAGCTCAGGCTGGTCTTGAACTCACACCAATCCCCCTGCCTCAGCTCCCAAGTGCTGGGATTATAGGCATGAACCACCAGGCCTGGCCTGAAAAAGATGTTTGTGAGGAGACATTACCCATTCAGATCTTTTTACTTCCTGTTTCCCTCAGTGTCTGCCTCTGCTCAAACTGAGTTTGGCTTTCAAATTTGTTGTTTACACAGAAGAACCATATTTTCTGTTCATTCTGTGACCAAATTCACAAATTCTGAGGTGACTTCACTTGGAGACTGACCCAACATCAGGTCAGTTGGGAAAGTGATGGGGCAGCGATATCGTTTGAATCTGGAATGTCTTCCAAAGGCATTAAAGTCTCAACCTGTGTTAATATTGGGAAGTACTGGAATGGTCAGGTGGCAAGGTCAAGTGGAAGGAGTCACTGATGGTGTACCCTTGAAGGCAATCTTGGGGCCCAGGGCCCTTTCCTTTCCTTCCCTTTATTTCCTACACGGCATGAGGTGAGAGGTTTCCTTCGCCACATCCCCACCAAGGCTTTCTGAAACCATGAGCCCCAAGTCAACCTTTTCTCTTCTTGAATTTACTTATCTCAGGGACTTATTAGAATTACACAGAACTGACTAATACAAGCAAGAAAGAAACTTCTTCTGGGAGGGTTTTGTTGAAGTGGGAACATTCTCATTGTTTGCAACGGTATTTCTTGTATTTTTTATTTATCCTTGCTTGTACCCATTAAAAAATTATGTCACATGAAACTGTCTTCTGGGGAGGAGGGGAGATTACTAAAATGGTACTGAGTAACATTAAGCTAATTGGCAATTCAATGTTCTAGTAAATTAATTGGTTTTTTCCCAAAATGAGGGAAAACCCATTATGCAGCAACATTTCCCAAGACGAGATTATTCCTTTAATGCAGCAGTGCTGTATTTTGGCAGTGTTGTTGGACATAAATTTGTGATACTTGTCTGTGACCCACAGACCCTCAAACATGTTCTTACAGGTAAGTATATTAGCAGAGGAAAATTACCTCCCAGGTCTCATCTGTTCTTTTTCAAATTTTGCTTTATGCGTCTAAAATACAGTGCTTTATTTCCTCCCCTCAACTCAGAGCTGACTTCCTCAATAAGGAAGTGGGAGCAAGAAAGACTGAAATAGTAAATTCTACAATAGTAAGGACTACGCAAGTAGGCTTTCTGGGTCAGGCTGCAGGATATCAGTCCTGGGAAACATGTATTGAAAATTTTTTATTTTGGTGAGCTGGCAAGATAGCTCAGCAGACTAAGGGGCCTGCTTAGGCAAGCACAGGGACCAGCATTTGATCACCAGCACCACGAGCTTTGCAGTCCTGCCTAGGCGCACTGAGCTGGTCACTTAGACTGGGCATAGTGGGCTGATCAGACCCAGGGCCTTGGAGATGTTAGGCAAGTCTTCTCCTCCCGAGTAAAATCTCAATCCCAAGCTTTTTTTTTGTCTTTTTGAGACAGGGTCTTTGCTATGCAGTTCAGGCTGACCTTGAGCTCACTTTTGTAGCCCAGGCTGGTCTCGAACTCGCGCCAGTCCTCCTGCCTCAGCCTCCCGAGTGCTGGGATTACAGGTGTGTGTCACTACACCTGGCTCAATCCCAAGCTTTTAACAAGTTAGTCAGCAGGGTAACTCGCAAAGATAGTTCACCTTAAATATGTGATATGCAGCTCAGACCCATAGTAATCCTCCTGTTTCAGCCTCCCCAACACTGGGATTATAGGCATGTACCACCACATTCAGTCTGAGTGGTCACCTCAGTAGGCCAGGAGCATGGCCCTCGTAGCATGTGGTGCTAGGGATTGAACTGGTCCCTGCATTTACCTGAGAACTATGGTACTTATCCTACTGGCTCTAAGATGTTTATCTTTAACTTAGCTTTTTCCAGACTTATCTCATCAAGAAAGTCTCCACCCCCCTTTTCTTTTTTTGGCTAGGGAGATAGCTTAGCTGTCTGAAGTGTCTGCCTGGCAAGCTCATGGACCCAGGTTAGATCCCCAGTACCGCATACCATGCTGGCCCTGGTGGCAAGTCTGAGCCACATAGCAAGACCCTGTACCAAATCCATAAATAAAAGATTGAAAAAAATAAAATCTTCTTTTCTATTACCCCTATAGTAGCCATTGAAAAATGGAGAAATATTCCAAAGGAAACTGAAAAATGCTGCTTTTCAACCAAAAGACAGAGGTTATGATCCTATATTTGGCCCTGAGGAGATTATGTATCTACCTACCTACCTACATACTAACATATAGACCAATCTATATATAATATTTCTACCACTTTCAGAAATTTTGACTTGCAATACACTAGAATAATCATAACTCTGAAAAGATTTTCATAGACTACTAGGAACTACTCAAATTTCAATTCAGATAGTGGCAGGTAGAATGATATGTAATTGTTTTTTCCTACTTTCTATTTTCACTTCCTGATAACCTTGCACACTACACATGAATTATTTCCATATTTGGAATGTAAAGCAAAATGAACTTTGTTTGTAAGTGAATTAATACATTGAAGGGAGGAGTTGGGGTTGGGCTCCAGGGCCTCAGGCATGCTAGGCACGTGCTCTACTGCTGTGCTGTACCCCAACCTCCTCATCTGTTTTAAGTGAACATTTCCCTTGCTGTGCTGAGAAGTCTTCAGGTCCCTCCTCTCATCCTAGTCATTTATGCTGGCAGATCTGGGGTTCTATGGAACTTTTTAAAAAGGCCCTCTGTGGCTTTTCCAGGACTGGACACATCCTCTTCAGACTTAAGCCAAAGTAAAGGAAGTATGTTTTGATGAGGAAATCAGTTTGGGAGAAAGGAATGGACCCATTGAGTCACCATGTTGCTCCTGGATCATGTGTTCACTGTAATTCTTGATGGCAGCCAATGAAAATCTTGCGTGGAGCCGGGCATGGTGGTGTGCACCTGCAAATCCCAGCATTGGGGAGGCTGAGGCAGGAGGAATGTTGTGAGTTCAAAATCAGCCATGGCTACAAAGTAAGCTCAAGGCCAGCCTGAACTGTATAGCAAGACCCTGTTTCAAAAAGACCAAAAAAAAAAAAAAATCTGGTATAGAAAATGGGTTTATAAGAAGAAAATTTTTGTGCAGCTAATAGAATCCTAGGGGAGGCTGGGGAATTGGGTGATAGAAATGAACAAAAGGCAAGAGAGGCAAGCCACAGTCATGATCCATCCGGCCACAGGGCTGTGTCCTTAGGACCACTCAAGGGTGTCATTACCACTGGACATTTGTTATTATGCTACCAAGCCTTGGGTCCCTGAGTGCTCTTGCCATGCTGCAGAAAACTCTCAACTCCAGCAGCCCCTGCAGATGCTCTCTGCCTCCCAAAATATCAGGTGCACCCAGACCTCTGAGCCACTAAGCCTAGCTGATGTGTTGGTTTCCTGGCTGCTGGGTGTTTTGGTTTAAGTTTAGTTGCCCCCCACAAAGCCTCATGCAGTCATGGGAGGGAACTTCTAGAGTTTGAGACTTGAATGATGATCCACTGGGATTACGTGTTTTACTACTGTTGGAATTATGGTCTGAGTACTGCTGAAACTATAGGTGTGGCCTGAGACGATAGGCTAAGGCAGAGAGCATGATGTAATTTAAAAAGAGAGACAGAGAGAGACTAGTGCTGTTGCTCTCTGCTCCCCTGGTTGGTCGGTTGCCTCTGTCGCCATTGTTGCTGTTCTGCCGCCATGAACTGCTGCTCTCTGCCCTGTGCCTCTCTGCCTTGGATCCAGCTGAGTATGGACTGTAACCTCCAGTAACTGTGAGGTAAATAAACCTTTCCTTCCTTCATTTTGAGTGTTGGGTATTTGTCCCAGCAACCAGTAAGAAGTAACTAAGATACTGGGTAAAGAAGGAAACTATCTTCCTTCACTCCAAAATAAAGTCTCTCTTTGCAAGTTTCCCTAAAAAGATATTTAAAGGCTGGGCAGCCAGTGTAAAGAGTGTGTTTAACATTACATAGAACATTTCCCTATCCTACCCTTAATTACAGACTCAATTACCTGTAATCAACCACATTTCAAATATACTGAATGAAAAGTTCCAGAAATAAAGCTGAACTTGGTGTTACAGGCCTATAATACCAGCACTCTGGGAGGCTGAAGCAAGGGATCCCAAGTTCAATCCTATGCTGGGCAATTTAGCAACTTAGAGAGACTCTGTCTCAAAAAAAAGAAAAGAGTGGGGGCTATGGATATATCCCAGTACAAAGATGTCTCAAAAAATTCATAAATAGTTCATCCATTTAAAGATAATGGTAGGGGCTGGGGAGATAGCTCCGTGGCACAGTGTCTGCCTGGCAAGTACAAGGTCATGAGTTCAAACCCCAGGCCTGCAAAAAAACAAAATTAAAAAAAAAAAAAAACAAACAGAAAAAGATAATGGTAGGGTCTGGGGAGATAGCTCTGTAGAATAAGTGCTTGCCTGGCAAGTGCAAGGGACTGAGTTCAATCCCCAGTTTTGGAAAAAAAAAGATAATGGTTATTATGGTATATTGTCATAACTATTTTTTATTTTTGTATTAGTTATTGTTAAATATGTTGCTGTAACTAATTTTATAAAATGATCTTTATCACAGATGTGCATATGTAGAACACAGAATATCTTGATTTGGTGCTTTCACCCCCTCATGGTAGTCCAGGAGGATACTCTGCATATTGGGTTGAAAATTTACCCCTCAGAAGGACAACCACTCTTAATAAAAAACCACATTAACAAATACAATAGAAATAACTTTTTTTTTTCCAGAAGGATCAGGAGGCAGGGGAAGAATCTCTGTTTGGCTGTGTGGCTACTATAGCTTGTTGCCCTGTCTGTTAGGCACACAGATTTCTGTAGGTCATTAATTGAAGGAAATGGGACATAGCAAAACACTTGAAGGAATTTTTTTGTTCTCTGAAGAACTTGCAGTTGAGGGAAATTGATTAAATAGGCTGGTATTACCACAGAGAAAGGCCCTGCTGGTGCAGGGAATGGGAAAGGAGTGGAAAACACAAGAATAGATCTTTTATTGGCTTCCTTATTCGGGAACATATCTTCTTGCTTGTAAATGTCCAAACACTGAGGTTGAGTCCAGCGACTCAAAGATAAAGTTTGAAGACAGAATCGGTGCTCCTGGAGCTATTGTTGGATTTGAAGGTGCCAGACACAGACCCCAAACTGGACTCAGCAGGAGAAAAGTGGTGGGTGGGGTTGACCTACTTGAGAATTTGGTGGCTTAGGAATGGTTCCTGGAAATCAGTGATTAAGACATGGGCAAAAAATCCTCCTGCTTTGGAACTGATATAGATACACTCACCTCAGAGTAAGTGACATAGTCTAAGAGCTTCAGGACATTGGTCTTATGTAATTTCTACATTCTGATAATTTTTTTTCACTGAGTTGCTTGGAGAATTTCAGTATTTTTGGATAGTTTTCATGTGCCTGCAGCCTCTTGAGAATTGCCAATGTATTCACAGAGAAAGCACATTTGTGCTTAAGTAATTAGGTTTTTCAGGCAAACAGGGACAAGGAATATGCCTCCTAGAATTGCAAGCAAAAGAGCAGTCTATTTCTTTGAATAGGATGCATCCTTGCTCACTTGGTGCCAGGATCTTGTTCTTCCTAGATGAGAAGATCTGATCTTGGAGAATTTGAGAACATGAGACAGAGTGGCTATGCGCAGGGCTAGAACTGACTCACTGAACTAGATGAGGTTTAATTATCATTATGCAAGAACACCAATGTCATGAACACTGAAGAAATGATTCAAGGCTCCTGACTCTCTTGGACTCAGAGGCCTCTTCAATCCTAGCATTGACATAAGCCATCTAGTCCTTCTTCTCTAACCTGAGCATCTCTCCAAAGAAACCTTTAAAGGACAAAGTCACAAAAGAGTAGGCAGTGTGGGGTGGTAGAGAGGATGTTCCACTTTTCTCTTGTTTCAAGGTTGTTGGGAATAGCTGGTAGGTAAAGTAGACTGCTAGCACATCCTTTCACGTTTGGCTGTGTCCCTGGGTGATTGGACTGTAATCATGGAACACAAATTCTCAAGAGCCTGATGTGGCAAAACCTTCATAGACTAGGGAGTATGGTGACAGGGACAAGGCTGGTCCTCTGTGGGTACTTTAGAGCTCAGGTCTGGACCCAGCGCAGAAACTTGAGTGGAGAATAAACATCTTTATTGCCAGTTTAGTTTGTGCTAAAAGATGGGTGGTTTTAGTTTGTACTAAAAGATGATATCTGGGGCCAGGGAGATAGCTCAGCAGCATATCTCCTGCCTGGCAAACACAAAGTTCCAAGTTTGATCCCCAGTACAGAAAAAAAAAAAAAAGAAAGAAAGAAAGAAATAAAGAAACAAGATGATGTCTATAATCTGGCAATTAGGACTTGGTCCTAGTGTACATTTTAAAAATTTTTTCTGAAATTTGTTTTCTTAATAGTGTGACAAGGGGACCATCCAATGATATTCCCTGTCATCTACGAAGATTCTATGATGGCAGTATACCTTATAATTGTTTTTGTTTCAGTTTTTTAAAAAGATAGAATCCCACTATGTTGCCTAGGGTGGCTTTGAGTCCTGGGTTCAAGTAATCTTTGGACTACAGGCACATACCACTGGCCTAGGCTAGCTTTACACTTCTTACAGACTGTATGACTTTCAAGAAATTACTTTCATTGGCCAGTTTTCTGTTGCTATAATAAAATACCTGAGACAAAAATACCTTAAACAACATAGAAGGAGGAAAGGCTAATTTTGGCTCACATGTTCAGAGGTTTCAGGTCATGGTGGTGGTTGCCTCTGTGCCTGCGGTAAGGCCCAGCTTTGGGGTGAGATCATGTGGCTGAGCACGCTGCTTACCTCATGATAGTCGGGAAGCAAAGAGCAGGAGAGGGCAGGGCTGGAGGGCCAACACCCTCTTAGTGCACACATCCCATGACCTCACTTGCCTCATCTGTGCTCTACTTCTTCAAGGTTCCATCATCTCCCAGCAGTGCCACAGGCTAACAATCAACCCTTGGCAGACGGGACATGTGGGGGTGGCATTTTAACTTCGAAGTATGCAGGGCTTTCTTACTATTATCAGAGACAAAGCCTCACTACATAGTTCAGGCTAGCTTTGAACTCACTCTGTAGTCCAAGCTGGCCCTGAGCTTATGGCAATCTTCCTGCCTCAGCCTCTTGACTGCTGGGATTACAAGAAGGCACCACTGTGCCCAGTTAGCTCCAAAGTATAATGCTAATTTTTCTATGCCACCATCTGATCATTTGTAGAAGGTCAATAGGAATATGACTTATCAGCTGGACATCATGGTGTCCATTTGTAGTCCCAGCTATTCAGAACCTGAGGCAAGAGAGTTGCTTGAGCGTGAGTTTGGGGGAAGCCTGGGCAACATAGTGAGAGCCATATCTTAAAAAGGAAAGGAAACAGGACTGGCCAAATAGCTTAGCAGATTAAAGTGCCTGCAAGCAGGCCTAGCAGCCAGGG
The DNA here is from genome assembly GCA_004027025.1 of Myocastor coypus. Classification (NCBI taxonomy): domain Eukaryota; kingdom Metazoa; phylum Chordata; class Mammalia; order Rodentia; family Myocastoridae; genus Myocastor; species Myocastor coypus. Next base: position 17,350 of record PVJA010020134.1, on the reverse strand, counting down.
GTTTGATCCTCAAGCCTGCCTGCAGTGCTGGTCCCTCCCCTGGGGCACACTGAGATGGCAATTGAGACTTGGCATGGTGGTGCACATCTGTAATCCCAGCTTTTGGGAGGCTATAAACAGGCAGATCACTATGAGTCAGATCTAATAGTGAGACTTGTAACACCCTGTAGACCCTTCCCTAAAAAAATACAAAAAAAAAAAAATAATAAAGGGAAACACACAAAAAAAGAATATAACATCTCATATGGTTTTTATGGATATTTAATACATTACATCATAAATATAGAACTGCACACAGTAACTGCAAACAAGTGATTGCTTGACAGGCATCAGTGTCTGACAACGCTGTATGTGGTGGGCCTGTGCAAGAATGCGGGCAACACCCTCTGTGCACAAAGCCTGTGTGGAACGTGTGGAACACCAGGTAAACTTTTTGCTCAGAGGAAGATGAGGAAATGCCACACCCATTTACTTTAATCTGACTGAAATTCATCAGGCATCTGTGTGTGGAAATAATTAACTTATGGCTATAATATTAGCAGCCGGCTCGTGTTAGAATCTTAATGCCAAACACCTGGTTCCACTGACGTCTTTCCTAAGCAGCAGAGCAACATGGTTGAGCTACAGCTACTCTGGATCTTTCTAGTAAGACTGTCAGAAATAAGAGAGTAGCAGGGGGTTCTGTGGTGTTTCTCATGCTGAGGTCTGTCAGCTGCCACGATTTGGAGACAACTTGACCATTTGAGTTTATGTTTTTATACAATAAGACTTAGTTTCTTAAGTCAGTTGTTTTTCAAACTGGAGCCTGTGGAACTTTTATTTTCTTCTTCATGCTGATGTATTACTGAAGTTTTAGGAATGCTGAAGTAGAAAGAACAAAGGCCTGGACTTCAGACAGGTTCATGTTCAGAGGACTTCTATTGCTTACTTGCTGGGAGATCCTGGATAAGTTATTTGGTCTTTCTGAGCTTTATTTTTGTCATCTGTAAATGGTGACAATAACTCCCATAATGGGGTTATGAAGATGCATGTAGGTTGTTTAATGCACAGTTGAAGGTTAATACCAGTCATTTCTGATTCTTTTGTCTGGTTTTTCCTCCCCTAAAGAAAGAAGAGGGCTTATTTTGCCTTTATTTTCTTTTTCTTTTTGTGGTACTGGGGATTGAACTCAGGACTCTGTGCTTGCCAAGCAAGTGCTTATTCTACTGAACTATCTGCCTGGCCCCCTATTTTGTCTTTTTGAAGGGAAGAGGAATTCAGCTGAGATATTTACTATATTCTAAATGTGTCTCCCAAAGCTGATATATTGGTAACTTAATCCTCATGGCAACAATGTTAGAAGATGAAGCCTAATAAGACATGGTCAATTCTGTCCTTGCCAAGGGATTAATGACACATATTCACAGGATCTGGTTAGGCATCGCGAGAGTGGGCTTGTTTTCAGCTGCTTATTGCTTTTCATTATAGAGTCTAGTTAGCCAATTCAATGCATAGTGATCTTCTTGTCTCAGCCTCCTCAGCACTGGGGTTACAGGTGTGCACCACCACACCTGGTTTTGGTGGCCAGCTTGGCTTGTGGTACAGGGATCAAACTTGGGACCTTGCACTTGCCAAGCAGGTGCTTACACTGCTGAGCTATCTTCTGAGCCAGAGTTCTTTCTTTCTTTCTTTCTTTCTTTCTTTCCTATGTATTTGGTACAGGGTCTCACTAAGCAGCTTGGACATGTGTGTGCCACCACACTAGGTTGAGGTGGCTGGCTCAGGGTGCCCAGGAGCAGGTCCAGTGCAGCATGTGGTGCTGGGGATAGAACCCAGGTCCCTGTGCTTGCCTAAGTGGGTGCTTTGTCCACTGAGATATCTTGCCAGTCCTTGAGAATTATTCTTTTAAACAAATTTAAATGACAATTGGGAGAGATCATCTGGTCTGGTCTGACCCCAGGAGGCATGAAACAGAACGTTGCTTAAGAGCTCAGGCCCAACACACTTGACTTCCCTGGAAGCATGGTCATAGAAACCCTCCAAATTTAGACTTTGGATGTATTTTCTCTCCTTTACACTCCACCTCCTACCACAGCTCCCTGACTCTGCTGTGGGGCATCACCTGACTGGTGAAGAAATGGAAGGAATACTTGGATCTTGGAGGCGGTCCTAATTGCAACACCAGGTGGAGAAGACAACCTAAAATAAATTTCAGTCATACGGGAATTTTGTTTTTGTCATCCTTTTTGAGAAAAGGTCTTTCTGTGTAGCACAGCTTGGCCTTGAGCTCACTGTGTACCAATGCTGGCCTCAAACTCTGAGCAATCCTCCTGCCTCAGCCTCCTCAATCCAATTGCTGGGATTATAGGCATGCACCACCATCTGTTAGGAATTTTTTTTTAGAAAAAAGATAATTTAAATTAAGTTCTTATGCTAATTTATTATATCATCATCTCCTTAAAATATCAAACATGATAGCCAAGTGATATTCAACAGTATCTTAGGCAACAACCACATATGTAAACTATAGACGATGATATCATTGGTGACTCAATATAATTACACCCTTGCCTATAAACCCTGTCTTTCTTTCTAGGCATTCAAGACACATGATAGGCATTATCTTATTGCTTTCCTCAACAGTTTGTCAGGTATGTAGGGAGCAGGCATCATTATTGTTTTCATTTCATGCATATATGGTCAGCTTTCTTGGGAATTATTTGCCGAAAGCCTCACTGGAAATAAGAACAAGTGGAAGGAAGATGGCTGGAGTCCTAATTTTAAAAGCAGAACTTCCTGTGGAGGCAACTTCAGGTCACAACATGGATATTTCTGATTTCAGGCATTACTGGAACTAGAGAAGGCACCAAGGACTGGTTATTTTCCTTCTTTTGTGGATATAGGGAAGAGAGTGAGATACCAGATAACTAGGTCACTTCAGCTGTTGCTGTCCCACCATCTACGGAGCACCTCAGTGTCTATTTCCTTTCCATCATGGCAGTGGCATTATCAAGCATAGCTCAATATGGGGCCCGGTGGGATGGCTCAGTGGTCTAAAGCGCCTGCTTGGGAAAGCTTGGGTGGCTTCAGGGACTGCGGTTCGATCCCCAGCACCACATGCTGCGCCAGCCCTGCCCTAGGGGCGGGCTAAGCCGGCCATAAAAATGAGTGAATAAACAAACAAAGTTTCTGAAACAAGAAAAAGAAAAATCAAGCATAGCTCAATAAAGTAGGACCGGGAGCAAAGTCTGTCACTTCAGTGCAACTCCTTAGCAGTTTGTAGAGTTGTAGGGTTCAAGTTCCAGCTCTGATACTAACTGGCTGCACAGCTTTAAGAAAGTGTGTTTGCTTGCTTCTGTTCTGCTTTTTCCTTCTTTCTTTCTTTTGTTCATTTGTTCAATCTTTCTTTCCTTCTGAAGTACATGGAACTGAGTTCAGGACTTCATCCATGCTAGGCAAAGTGTCAGCCACTGTGCCCATTGATCTAAGAAAGTTTTGATCTTTCTGGGTCTCGGCTCTATGATACCATGTGATGTTTTAATGCCTGAAACATTGTGTAACAGTCAATTCAGGGTAAGTATAGCTATCTTCTGAAACATTTAGCATTTCTTTGTGATGAAAACATTCCATATCTTTTTTTTGTTTGTTTCAACACAGAGTCTTACTGGGTAGTTTGGGCTGATCTTGAACTCACTATGCATCCAAGGCTGGCTTTAAACTCCCAACAATCCTCCTGCCTCAGCCTCCTGTGAGCTGGAATTACAGGCATGTAGCACCACACCTAGTTCAATATCTTTTCTTCTGAAGTACACAGTAATTATCATTATCTACAATCATTTAACTATGCAATAGGACAACAGAATTGATTTCTATCTTTTTTTTGTATTTAGTACAGGGTCTATAGGGCCTACAGGGTCTCACTACATAGGTCATACTCCTAATGATCCTCCTGCTTTCAGCCTCCCAAGCACTGGGATTATAGGGGTGCCACCACATCCAGTCCTAATCACTGTTTCAGTGTGCCCTGGGGGTGGGACTGACACTGCAAACAAGGGATGGAACCCTGACTACTGAACTCTGCCTAAACAGGTGCTTTAGTCCCCTGAGGCTATCTGGTTGGCCCTATTTCTCCTATCTTAATACCCACTGACTTTCCCTACTTGTTGTCTGTTACGTGGGCCCAATATTTGCTACCCAAAGGCTATAATGATGAAAGGAGAACATACATTTATACTAATTCATAAACAGTAAAAAATTATTATAAAGATTAAGTCACTAAAGTTACATGCCTGATTATAGGCTACAGTTTCTTGGGGGGGGGCTATTTCCTAAGGGTTATCAGTACAATGATCTTGCCTTCAAGGTATAAATTATGTATCTGCCCAAAAAATCAGAAGAAAAGAAAACAAAGAGGACAACAAAAAGCCTAGGGCTACAGGTATATGAAAATGTAAAGAATGCAGCAAGTATAGCCTATGTCTAGATGGTGGAATTCAAGTTTACATACATGCGAGAGAGCAGGAAATGTAGAGAATAAAATTTTCCTGTGGCTGCTGGAATGCAGGCCTCTTGTCTAAGATCTTGGAGGTAAAGAATTCTATAGGAAACATTTGTTTAGCTAATTGTAGGCAGAACTTGGCAGTGGGTAGACCAAATATTGCACAATGTTATTGCTTCTTCAACCAAGATATGTGCGTACTTAAACCCAAAGGCAAAGCCACAAGACTTGAACGCCTAACCTTTAAAACAACAAGACAGCTTCTTCAGCTGCTAGGCATCCAGTTCTTGTTTACCAGGACTAGGAGTTCTCATTAAACAGAACCCCATTTGTTCCATGCCCCTAGCAGAATAACACTGAGGAGCCCAAAAGAATATCCATCTTAAAGTACTGTATGTGGCACTGAGAGGATTCTGCAGCTCTGAATCAGTTCCTTACCTCATGGCAGAACTCACAGGCTTGCAGAGTTAGGTGGAAATCAGGCTGGAATGTGTGGGGCTTCTATTTTTCTGTAATGACATGTTGTGAGGAGAACGAGAGCAATTTTCTTGGACGTTCCTGTGAAACCAGTGCACTTGCAGTGGTTATTTTTTAGTTTACAAAACTATCCCATCCAGACCCAGGGCCTGCTGCCATCTCTGGGTGCCAGCACACCAGGCCACAGAGGTCATTTGTCCAAGATTTTAGTTGAAATCAATACCTTTCTCTTGCCATATGTTAATCTCCTCTCCAAGAAGTCAGAAGGTAGATTTTTGTCCCTCATTCTTTCTCTGAAGTAATTTAATGATCGCATCAGAAAAATGGTTCTCTTAAAATGTAACTGAAAGTTAAAACCATTTTTTTAAGGAAAGGAAAAAAAACACAAGAAATAGGTCTGTTTCTACATTCAACTGTGAAAATTCCATATATTATGATCTGAAAAGGAAAAATAAACAGAGCCCATGGAATTCTGTGGCAAAAGGCATGAAAATGTTCTTCAAAATGAAAAATAATAAAATTAAAGATAAAAAGGCCCTCAACTGTATTCTCTACAGGTTTGTAGGCAAGCTTTGCCAAAATCTGCTTTCTGGAACCTTTTCTCTAGACCTGGCTGCTACCATCACATTTGGCTAAGGGAGAAAAGCTTGGAAGACCATGGCTTGGAATGTGTGAATGTTAAAATCAGACATCTTTCCTTTTCTTTTATAACAAAACAGGCTTTTGGTTTTGGCTATATACATGTAAAGCCTTCCAACACTGTTCCGGATCTTTTCTTGTTACAGATAAGAGCTATGGAGGGGGTCTTGATATTTTCAGTTCATTTTCTTTGGATGACCACCCTCTCCTATCTCCCAAGGCCCTTGAGAGGCAAAACAGGCACTCTTTCTTTCCATGCTGAAATGAAGACATGACTGAGCGAGGACGTACTGACCATGGAGGGCCACACAGCAGGCTGGAGGAAGATGCTAAATTAGATGTTTACAATTTTCGTGATATCCCCAGGGCCATACACAAGGCACATAAAGCCTAAGTTTCTAAGACATTGAGGGCCCAAGATACATGCTTATCCTTAGGTTGAAATGTTACTTCAAACTACTAGGCAGCCCTAGGAGAGGAACTAGCTATGAAACTTTAAAATAATTATCACCTGCTGGGACAGTTATAACTTGAAATTGTCTTCCATGGATTATTGTAATTTATACCATATTAAAACTCAGGATAAAATTTCCTAATCCCATGGATGCTAAGCAAACAACAAATGTAAAATACATGTCATATATCAGATGTCACATACTTAGCAAGAAGAATCAGGAAATAACAGAATTGGTGATTATTATACCATGGGGAACTGTGTTCTCCAAGAGCACCAAACCTGGAAATCATTCTGCCTAACAAAGCCAGGCTGTTGGTGTAGCAACCATCTTACATACAATGAAAAAACTGTTCCCAGGAAAAGGACAAATACTGAAATTATTTTCATAGAATCTTGGAGTCAAGGTGAACTCTTTATGTTTGAGTAATTTGTAGAACCATTCAGAACATAGCGAGAATCAGAGAATGAATGTGTCCATTTCAAGGCACCACAATAGATCGAGAAACATAGTTCTCTGCAATTGAATTCTTACTGATACCAGGAAGAGGACTTATGGATGGAGGAGAGTGTGGGATATAGGACAGGGTGAAACAGAGATCAGGATCAGTAGGAGACACCCTCCTATGGGCAACAGAGGGATCAGGAAGAACCAGAGCAGAGAAATTTCTATTGGCCACATTCATCTAAAGCAAAAATAGAGCAATACTGTGCATATTTACAGCTTCTGTTATGAATACATTTACCACTGTTAACTCTTCATACATTTTTATTCTATTGGTACACTAATATGCTATTTCTGTTAGTTTTATAAAATCTGATTAAAACTATTTTTTGCACAATTAAAGGTTGCTATTAGGAATTTTGATAAGAGATGGCAGTCGAATGAGTGCATTAGCATTTATTTTCTTTTCAAAATCTCTAAAATGTGATTGAAATGATTTTAGAGCATATTATAAACCACAGGGACAAAGAAGATAGGAGAGAAGATAAAAACAAAATGTTGGATGGTAGACAGCACTGAGTTGAGTGGTAACTAACTTGGGGTGCCAAATCCTATGAGAAGCTGGGAAGCTGAGAAAGAGATTAATTTACACTGAACCCCTAGAGTCTTAGCAATCAGTAACTGGACTTGCTTCCCGAAATGAGATTTGAACATGAGCTAAAATCAGCAAATTGGGTAAAATTCTATTTAAAAAGCACTTAGGTGAATGAGTAAATAAATACTATAGTATGTTATATGCACACAATAGAATACTATTCATTAATAAAAGAAATGAAGATTTGATACCTGCTACATTACAGGTAAACCTTGAAAACATGTGAAGTGAAAGAAGCCAGTGATGAAGGATCACATATTGTGCGATGCCACTTCCATGAAGTGCCCAGAATAGGCAAATTAATATAAACAGGAAGCAAATTAGTGGTTGCCTAGAACTAGAAGAAGGAAGAAGAGCATGCTAATAAACGTAGGTTTTCTTTGTGGAGATAATAAAATTTCCAGGGTGCAAGCAGGTATGGTGGTCTATGCCTATAATCCTAGCACTTGGAAGGCTAAATCAGGAGGATCACTGACTCTGAAGCCAGCCTGGGTAGCTTAGTGACTTAGCAAGAACCTATTTCAAAATAAAAAAAACACAAAAGCTTAAGGTTGTAGCACAGTACAAAGGCCTTAGGTTCAATCTCAAAAATAAAACCTGCAATACAAAAACCTCTGGGGAAGGGCCAGCCAAATAGCTCAGCAAATTGAAGGGTCATGCTGGCCCCACCCCAGGAGTCCGCAGAGACTCAATTGCGACTGGGCATGGTGGCGCACACCTGTAATCCCAGCTGTTGGGAGGCTGTAAACAGGTGGTTTGCTACGAGTCTGATCCAGTAGTGAGACCCTAAACACCCTGTAGATCCCTCCCTAAAATACCCCCCAAAAAACACAAAAAACAAAAAACAAAAAAACCTCTGGGAAAATACTAGTAAGGCAAGAATCTGTGCACGGGGTGCCAGGAGTTATAGGGAAACTCTTTGTACCTTCAACTCAGTTGAGCTGTGAAGCTAAAACTACTGAAATAAGTAACATCTGTAATAAATGAATAAATAAATATATAAAAAGATGGATACAGCCCCTGCTGTAATGGAGTGCACTTTCTAGGTTGTATTATTCTTCAAACGAAAAATGTCCATGAGTACCTTCACAAAATGTAAAAAGTTGATTCTAAAACTCAGGATACTGGGTGAGGACAAACTGGATAAGCAAGCGGTCATCTCACAAATGTGTTCAACACAGCTGCCTCTCTCCAGGTGCATGGGAAGGTGCTCCTCACCATACGGCACCTGCCATCCACACACCACCTAACCACAGAACTGGTCAGCTCTTCCCATCTGTGAGTTGGGGAAAAGTTGTATCTGTGCTGAGCATTCTTGTTATTTGTCTTCTGAACAACAAAGAACTACTTACATAGCATTCACACAGCAGTAGGCAATATAAGTAATTGAGAATCAACTTATTAATCATATACTGGAAGATGGACATAGACTGCATGCAAATATTATATAAGAGACTTGAGCATCTGAAAAGATCTGGACATGTCTAGGATCCGAGAACCAATGCCCCACAGATACCAAGGGATGATTATATGACTAGATGACTACATATAGAATAAAGTAGAATTTTTGTACCAGGAGATTTTTTTTCTTTTTTTTTTTTTTTGAGACAGGGTCTCTCTATGCAGTTGAGGCTGGCCTTGAGCTCACTTTTGTAGCCCAGGCTGGTCTCGAACTTGCACCAATCCTCCTGCCTCAGCCTCCCAAGTGCTGGGGTTACAGGCATGCGCCACCACGCCTGGCAGCTTTTCTATCTTTTTGAGACAGTGTCTCGCTATGCAGTTCAGCTGGCCTTGAGCTCACTTCTGCAGCCCTGGCTGGTCTTGAACTCACACCCATTCTCCTGCTTCAGCCTCCCAAGTGTTAGGATTACAGGCATGAACCACCACACCCAGCTACAACAGGAGATTTTTAAAGAAAGTCAAGTTTAAAAAAAAAAAATCAAGTTCTATTTGTTTTACAAATGAAAGTTCTGGGCCTCAGAGAAATTCACTGCATTAAAGGTAAAGGGAATTTGATGGTAGAATATGTGTGTATATATAATTTATTTATTTGGTACAGAGTCTCACTACACAGTTCAGACTCTTAGTGATCCTCTGCCTCAGCCTTCCCAGCATTGAGATTATAGGCATGTGCCACCATGCCTGGTTTTGGGGTTGGCATGCAGTATCAGAGATCCAACCTGGGTCCTTGCACTTGCCAGGCAGGCATTCAGACCACTGAGCTACTACTACCCATCCTAGACTGTGTTTTTGATGCATCTCACAAAAATTCTAAGAAGTAGATATTAGTGTCCCTGTCTTTAAGAGGAAGGAGAAAAAAAGCTAAGAAACTGTCCCTGTTCCCTCAAGTTACTTACATGGCAGATCAGCATTGACTTCAAAATATGTGGCCAGACCTCCATGCTGAAGTTCTCCTCTAGTGTTTTTCTTTATAAAATAGATCTAGTTGGTGGTATTAGTACATGATCATTTGTTTTGATTTTTAATTATATTGGGAAGGTCCATCTTTTCCTTTGATTTGTTTTCTAGGGATAAATTAACTGAACTTTATGTTGCTATAACAGTCCTGTCATGAAAGTAATATTTTTTCAATCATGGAATCCTAAAAGCTTCAATGGCAAAGGCCACTCTAATATCCTCTTTACACTTGCCCAAAATATACAACCTAAAAATATTTATGTGAAGAGTTAAGGTTCATTTCATTTCTTTATTCATTTACTATATCATTCAACAAGCATTCACGGAGTGCTTCAGGACTGATGCGCCTTCCAGCTGTGGACTGTCAGCTGCATCCAATCACTGGGTGAAGCTAAGACAGTCAATGGCAGGAAAACAGACTTGACATAAGCTAAAGGTTCAACACTTAGAATCACAAGCTATGTTAGTCAGGAGCCATGGCATATACCAGTAATCCCAGCACACTGAGTGGCTGAAACAAGAGGATTTCAAGCTCAATTCAGTGATTTATGGAAACTCTTTTTTTTTTTTTTTTTTTTTTTTTTTTTTTTTTTTTTT
>PVJA010020133.1:14497-37497 GCA_004027025.1 Myocastor coypus | reverse complement strand
CGCTCTTCCGATCTTCCTTCTCCTTCTCCTTCTCCTTCTCCTTCTCCTTCTCCTTCTCCTTCTCCTTCTCCTTCTCCTTCTCCTTCTTCTTCTTCTTCTTCTTCTTCTTCTTCTTCTTCTTCTTCCTCCTCCTCCTCCTCCTCCTCCTCCTTCTCTCTCTCCCTCTCTCTCTCTCTCTCTCTCTCCCTCTCTTTCTTTCTTTTCTTTTTCTGTCTTCTGTGCCTTGAACTGCTGCCCTCTGCCTCAGAGACAGCTGATTATGGATTGAAACCTCCACCAACTGTGAGCTAAATAAACTTTTTCTTCCTTAATTTTGGGCATTGGATATTTTGTATCAGCAATGAGACAAAAGTAACTAAGATACTCAGTCTTACAAAGACCATTTAGAAAGTGTAAAGATGTAGCCCAGTGTTAGATTCACAAGCACGGTCATTGCTCTAAATTTAGATAGAAGTAATTCCCTTGCCTATATACCTGCCTATAGCCAAGGCTGGTCTTGATTTGATCACTGAAGTGGTCCAAGTGAACTGGGAAGAAATTATGCACTTGTGTGGTAGAGAAAGATCCAGTGACCCCGTTCCTGACAGTGAAGCTGAATGGGCCCCATGCTGGGTACAGTGCTAGCCCATGCCAGGTGGGATCTCTGAGCTGTTCTGCCCACATGAGCAACTGCTAGAAGATATCCCTACCTATTTTGGAGGTAGATTTACAGAATTTGGACCTACTTTAGATCTTGAAATGTCCCTGTAACTCAAGTCTAGCTACTTTCAGCTATAGTTTGATGTGTAGTATTGTCTTTTGAGAACTCTGGAGGATAGCACGTCCATCTGCATTCCTGCAGACAGCCGGTTGATATCCTTACTCTGAAAATTTTGAAATAGTCGTGGAGCTCAGCTGTAGTCTCTCTCAGTTGCGGTCTGAGGGCAATGCTGCATGTCCAGAGACCTGTCCCAAGTCATACTTATCCACTCATCAAAGGCAGGTCTGCAGATCTTCCTCTTGACTGTGAACCTTAAAGTAGCCTCAAAATGCAATTCCAACGTCTCTAAGCCACCGTCTTGAGAGAGTACTACTTGCACACTGCCCTACATAGGGACCCAGTAGGAGCCTACTCAGGCACCTGCAGGTGCTTACTTTTGTCTATCCACTGGGAAACAAGTGTCTGGTCTGAGGACTCTGAAGTGGCCCTCATCCAGTTTAAGCCCTATTGACAAAAGTTCTGGCAGCAGTCCAGTTCGTCCAAAGGTCAGGTAAGATTGGTGCCCACATGAGCTCCTGGTAACAGAACCCACAGACCTGTCCATCACGGAACTCACTGGACTTGGCAGCAGCCACAGCTCCAACTTCACCTAATATGAGCCCAAAGGCAAACTATCCTTTGGGAATCTACTCACTACAAGAAATTTGTCTGTGGATATCAGCCTGGAAAGGGTGGAAAAGATGTGTCTCTGGCTTCATAGATAGATATACTAATTCAAATCCTCATGGACAGCAAAGAATCAGGCAAACACGTTGTCATCTAAGGAAACTAATAAAGGTGTAAAAACCAAATTTCAAAAGGCGCTGAGGGGTCACAGATATAGGTCAGCTGTCTAAGCACCTGCCAAGGGCCCAGGTTTGATTCCTGGTACTGCATGCTGTGCTGCTTCTGCCCCTGGGGACGTTGAGCCAGCCACTGAGACCTGGCATGGTGGCACATGCCTGTAACTCCAGTGCTGGTGAAGCTGAAACAGAAGGATCACTATGAGTCCAAACTGCATAGTGAGACCTTGTACTAAATACATTAAAAAAAAAAAGCATGAAGGACCAGGGAGATAGTTCAGTAGAATAAGTGCTTGCCTGGGAAGTACTGGGTTCTGAGTTCAATCCCTGGTACCACAGGAAAAAAAAAAAAAAAAAAAAAAAGAGGAGCTGAGATCTACAAATTGTTTGAAAAAATTCAATTATCATCTTCAAAAAGGTCAGTATAGGTAAGAAAATACAGAAAAAGTAGAAGCGAAATCAGAAAATGAGCATATGAACAAAATAATCTCAATAAAGAAAAACTATGAACAAAACCTAAAAATTTCTGGAGCTAAAAAATATCATGATAGACTAAGAATTGTACAGAGTTCCCGAAGTAAACTTGATCATGTAGAAAAAAGAAAGAACAAACTTTAAAATTTCATCTGAAACTAGCCAAACAAAACTAGACAAACATGGACTGGGGAGATATCTCAGCAGTCTAAGTGCCTTCCTGGCAAGTGCAAAGACCTGAGTTCGATCCTTGGTACTGTATGCCGTGCTCCCTCCATATCTCAAGCATGCTGTGCCAGTCCTGAAACTGGGCGTGGTGGCACATACCTGTAATCCCAGAGTTGGGGAGGCAGAGACAGGAGAATCAGGAAGAGTCTAAACTGCATAGTGAGACCCTGTGTCCAAGAGTAATAATTTTTTAAAAACTAGAGAAACAAAACTAAACAGAACAAAAACAATGAAAAGAACAAAGTTGTTGCCAAGTCCAAGATAATTTATTATATTAGCTGGAATGGACTAAGATGAAAATGGGGAAATAGAAAATTAGGGTCTTTATGTAACTGAAGTGTTATGGTTTGGATATAAAATGTTATGTAACAGTCTCTCGTGGGGCCTGTTCAGAGAGGTGAATCATAGGGTCCATTCTGGAACAGTACACTCTTGTCCCTAGATCCTCCGTTCTACTTTTGCCTCCTCCCTGGAAAGGAATGAGCAGCTGTCTTCTGCCAGCCCATTCTGCTATGCTGTGGCCACCTTGGAGCCAGCCAACTTTGGCCTGAACCCCCTGGAGGCCATCAGCCAAATAAACTTTCTGTCTTTTAAATTGTGTGCATCAGGCGTGATATTCCTGTGATTAGTACCAGAAGTTAGATTATTCTCAGTTTAAAATAGAGGTGATAACTGTGAGATATTTGAGGTAAGCCTCATAATAAGTATACAATAGATGATCAAAACATACCATTACAAAAAATGTCAAAAACAAAGACATAAAAGATAACTAAAGGAAGAAAGGTACTATAAAAATGTTAGAAAACAGTCAACAAAATGACAATAGCAAGTCTTTGAATGCTCTAATTAAAAAGATTAGAATGAACAAATTTAAAAAGTGAGATATGGTATGCTGTCTGTAAGAGATTTGCATTTGCTTCAAGGATGCACATAAACCAAAAGTAAAGAGATAGACAAAGATACTTCATGTAAGCTGCAATTAAAAGAGAGAAAAGAGTAATACCTCCATCACAAAAAGGCTTTTAGACAAAAACTGTTATGAGACAAGAAGGAAATTGCAAATATTCAATTAATTATGAAGATATAACAGTTTTAGATAGCTATGTAACCAATATTCAGGCACTAACTATATTAGCAGAACCAAGGATAGAAATAAATAACTATACAATTATAGTCGGAAATTTCTGAATATTTAAATAATCTGGATATCAGATTCCATCTAGGATAATCCTACATTCATTATTGGCAAGATATAGACAACAAATTAAAGAGGAAGTATAACTGTGTTAACTTGTCTTCATCTTGACAGAATGCCCAAGAAAATCAACTTAAAGAAGGTACGATTAATTTTGCTGGGTAGTTTTACAGTTTTGATTGCATAATCAGCTGGCTGTCCTACTTTGAGTCTGAGTAGAGGCTGAACACCAGAGAGAGAGAGAAAGCATTCAGGGACAAGATCAAGATGTAGTCACCAGGGTCACAATCCTAGGAATCTCCCCTTCTTTTTTTTTATTCAAGGTCTTGCTAGGTAATGCAATCTGACCTTGAACTAGTGTATGTAACCCAGACTAGCCTTGAATTCATGACAATATTCCTGCCTAAGCTTTCCAAGTGCTAAAATTACAGTCATGCACCACCATGCCCGGCCTTGAACTGCATCTCAAGTAGGCCTATCTCTTATATTTCTATCACCTTTTAATAATACCATCAAATCATAAATCCATTAATAGATTTATTAAAAGATGAAATTAGAGCCCTTGTGATCAAGTCACCTTTCAAAAGCCCTACCACTGAATACATGAAAATTTTGTGGATATTTTAGTTCTAAACCATACAGACAACACTATAAACCAAATGTAACTAACTGACATACACAGAACATATCTGACAATAACACGATGCTCACATATACACAAGATATTCTCCAGGTTAGGCCATTTTTAGTCTAAAGGTAAGTAATAATACATTTAAGAAGACTGAATTTATCCAAAGTATCTTTTCCAATCACAAAAGTATGAAATTAGAAACAAATACTATGTAATTCTGGAAAATTGATGGCTATGAAAATTAAACAACATACTCCTAAATAATTAGAAGAATAAGGAAGAAATAAAAGATATATTATAAAAAATGGGAACACAACTTATCAAAACTTGTGGAATGTGGTGATAATAGTTCTAGGAGAGAAGTTTACAGTGCTAAATGGTTTTATCAAGAAAAAAGAAAGAGCTGTAACAATCAAATTTTGTAATTCAATCATTTTGACAAAGAAAACTAAGCCCAAGTCAATAAAATGAGAGAATTTTGAGCAGAAAAATTAAAATACAGACCAGAAAATAATAAAATTAAGATATGGTTTTCTAAAGACAAAAATAGCAATGCTTTTAGCTGGACTAATCAAGGAAAAAACAGTAGTCAAAACTTCAAATGAAAGGGCAGGAGAGAGCTGGCTCCAGAGACCAGGTCTGGTGGTACACACTTATTATCCCAGGGTTGGGGAGGCTGAAAAACAGGAGGGTCACTATAAGTTCAGGACCCACTCAGGCTCACCAGGAACACTCCACACATCTCTCACACAGTTTTCAAACCCAAATACATTAAAAAATCCAATGAAGGAGGAGACACTTAAATTATACCATAAGAATACAACATATTGTGAGACTGCTATGAGAATTTTATGCCAACATATTGGATAACATAGAAGAAATGGGGCCCGGCGGTATGGCTCAGTGGTCTAAAGTGCCTGCTTGGGGAAGCTTGGGCGGGTTCAGGGACCGCGGTTCAATCCCTGGCACCACATGCTGCACCAGCCCTGCCCTCGGGGCGGGCTGAGCCAGCCATAAAAATGAATGAATAAACAAACAAAGGTTCTGAAACAAGAATAAAAATAATAAATAAAATAAAAAAAAATAAAAAAAAAACAGAAGAAATGAATAAACTAATGGTAATATATTCTACAACAAATGAATCATGAAGAAATATAAAATCTGAGAAGACTAAGAACAACAAAAATCGGATAATAAAAGTAGCTCAGCTCAGTGGTTTTATGGGTAAATTCTATCAAAGAATTAAGGCAATCATGCTCAAACTCTTCAAAAGGAAAGAGGACTTCCAAACTCATTTTATGAGTTCAAAATTATCTCCATATCAAAGCTTGATAAGGATACCAAAGAGCAGGTGACATTAGAACAATGTCCTTGATGAAATAAATGAAGAAAAACACTAGTAATCTGAATTTAGTAGCACATGAGAAAAATAAATAAAGAAAATATATAGCATGACCAAGTGAACTTGTTTTTAGAATGTAAGGATAGATCAATATATGCAAATCAATAAATTTATACACTATGGTAATATAATGGACAAAAGTTTTGTGATTATCTTAGTTGATGCAGGAAAAACATTTAACAAATTTAGCATGATTTCATGATAAAAATCACTCAACAAACTAAATCTAGAAGGACCATATGCCAAGAAAATAAAACCCATATATGAAAAACTCATAATTAGCATCATAGTCAATGATTAAACTTGGTCAAGAGTAAGGCAAAGATGTGTAGTATTACCATTTCTATTCAACATAGCACTATAAATACTGACCAGAAGAAGTAGACAATAAAAAGAACAAAAGTCATCTGTATTAGTCAACTTTTCCTACGTGTTTCAGGGTACAGTACCTGACACTACATCTTAGAAGGGCCGGTTTACTTTGGGTCATCTTTCAGGGGCTTTTGTCTGTGGCCATCAGGCTCCAAGACAGAGCATTATGGCAGGATGGTGTGTTGAAGCAAAGCTTCTAGGTTCATGGAGCCAAAGAAGCAGAGCAGGGGAAGAGTACCAAAGAGGATGGGTTGAGGAGTCGGATCTGGACCCCAAGGCCATGCTTCTATGGCCCGCTGAGACACAGCAGAGACACTTCACTCATCTTCCATGCAGATCTCAAAGCCAACTGAATGGTCTCCCTCACTGCCCAGCATGCAAATTATGAATAATAGAATATCTACTTAGTATCTATTTATTTGAATATCTGTCTATAGGATAGCTTTGCTTTATGTATAGAAAACTATGAGGACTCCACAGAAAAGCCGTTATAATGAATAAGGGAACTTATAATGTTGCAGAACATGTAATAAATATACGAAAATCAATTGAATTTTTTTCCACAAATAATCAGCTGTCCAAAAAACAAATCAAGAAAAAAACTGATAGCAATCAGATCTAATTGATTTTTTGTATATTTATTTTATGTTCTGAAACATTATAAATTCTCTTATCAATTAGAACAGTTTTTCTGTAGAGTCTTCATAGTTTCCTACCTCTAAAGCAATGCTATCTTATAGACAGATAAGGTAGGATAAAATATAATGAAAATGAACACACTTATCCAAAGAGACCAGAATCTGTACACTGCAAATTAAAACTTAAAATAATATTAATGAAAGAAATTGAAGAAGATATAAATAAGTGGGAAAGCATTTCATTCTCATGCTTTTCAAGAATTTGAACTGTTAAAATGTCTATACTATGAAAAGCAATCTACAGATTAAAAAGAATCCTTTGCAAAATGCAGAAATAGAAAAAACAAACCTAAAGCTTGCATGCAATCACAAAAGACCCTAAAAAGCCAAATAGTCATGACAAAGAACAAAGTTGGAACATTACACTTTCTGATTTCAAACTATAGTACACAATTACATCAACTGAAAACAGTATGATACTTGCAGAAGGGCAGACACATTGCCTTAGAAACAGAAGAGAGCCCAAAACTTAATCCATGGTCAATTAATCTTCGATAAGGTTGCCAAGAATACAAAATTTTAAGAAAAAATGATCTCTCTAATAAATGGTGCTGATAAAACTTGACATCCCTACACAAAAGGGTGAAATTGGATACTTGTATCACATCCAAAAATACACTTGAAGTAGATTAATGGCTTCAATACAAGATCCAAAGCTCTGTAACTCTTAGAACAAAGCCTGAAGAAGAAATCTTTTGATCTTAGCCTTGACAATGATTCTTGTGACTGTCACATCAAAAACACAGTGAATAAATGCAGAAATTAACAAGTGGGTCCTCATAAAACCAAGCAAAGGAAACAATTGACAAAATGATAGACAACCTGTAGAATGAAAGAAAGTATTTATTCATAATATTTGCAATATTGTGGAGTAGTAAACATCAGAGTTTATAAGTATCACACACACCTTGATAGCACAAATTTGGAGTCTCATTAAAAAATGGGAGAAGGTATTTTTCAAAGACATAGAATTTACAACAGATATGTGAAAAGGCATCCCACAGAGATATCATCAGAAAAACATAATAAAAAACATTAAAGTATCATCGCACACCTGCTAGGGAGCCTACTATCCAAAAGACAACAAGCATTGGTGAGGCTGTGGAGCAAAACGAGCCTTGTGCACAGTTAATGGGAATATAAGTGGTGCAGCCATTATGAAGAATAACATAGAGTTTCTTAAAAAAAACTAAAAATACAGTTGCCATCTGATCTAGGATTCACATGGCTGAGTATATCTGTACAAGAATATGTCCATGACAGTGTTATTCATAATAATTAAGATAGGAAACAAATTAAATGTCTATCAGCAGATGACTGTATAAAGAAAGTATGGGTTATATGTATAGCGGAATAATATTGAGTCATAAATGAATGAAGTCCCCCCTGGCCCTATCAAATGCACCACATTATCTAAGATGAAGACGCTCTAAGGAAATACTGGTGCATGTTCCTGAGAAGGTAAGCATTTGCATAAGTGGCACATATACCTTTTTATCCTTTCACGAAGAATTAAGCAAAATCCTTAATCACAAATGTTAAATACAGGGGCTGAGGAGATAGCTCTGCGGTACAAGTGCCTGCTGGGCAAGTGCAAGGCCGTGAGTTCAAACCCCGGTCCTGTCCCCCCACAAAAGTTAAATACAAGGGTATATCAAGATATATGAAAGCCGGGCGTGGTGGCGCATGCCTGTAATCCCAGCACTTGGGAGGCTGAGGCAGGAGGATCGATGTGAGTTTGAGACCAGCCTGGGCTACAAAAGGGAGCTCAAGACCAACCTGAACTGCATAGTGAGACCCTGTCTCAAAAAGACAAAAAAAAAAAAAAAAAAAAAAAGATATATGGTGAATATTTAAATTAAAAAATCATTACATTAAAAAACACATTGCCACTAATTTCCCTTAAAGTACTCTTAGTCTGAATTTATTCTATTGTTCTTGCTCCTTCCTGGCGTAGTTCTAGTGATCCTTTTGTGAATGTCTTTACAAGTTGTGATTGAAGTGTATGGCAAATGGCCTTGCTGAGTGCCACCCGATGGAAAAACAAGCTTGTAAAAACATGACGGTGTGCCCTGTCCGCTTTACTCACTGAATCTGGCAATGTGCGACTTCTGGCTCTTCTCTGTCACAGTATGGGATGATGGGGGCAGTGTGGAAAATGAAAAGATTGTTTGGAGACAACTTCAGTTCAGTCCACCTGGAGGTCTAGAGGAACTATTTCTCAACTGAGAGCACTCAGGCATCAGGGAGACTCTGGGAGAGAAATAGCCACTAAGCCAAGAACTCTTTTGTTAGAATAGCAGTGTAAGAGAAAATATCAGGAGAAAAAGCTGTCTTGGGACAGTCTCAAGGCTATGCAGTTTTTCTTGGGGAAAAGGGAAAGACATGACCCAGGCACAACATGCTCGACTAATTTGAACTTGTTTATTCAGTTCTCACATAACCTGTGTGCTTTTGCGTCCGTTTAACCATTCCCTCCTCCAGAGCCTGTGTGCCTTCAGTCCCACAGTCTGTTTATTCTCACAGAGCCTGAGTGTCCTTTGCCTTGCCGCTTAATTATTTGTGTGCTGTGGACCCATATTTTAGCTATTCACTCCTCACATAGAATCTCTTGGTTTTTGTACCTTAGTTTGATCATTCAGTTTTATCTTTCAGTCCTGGCCAGATCCTGCACACTTCTCCAAGTCAAAGTGACTGTGGAAGATAAAGGTTTCGAGCTACATTAGGACAGTGAGGCAGCCATAATGGGGCAACTGAAGATGCTCATGAAGGAGGATTTCTAAATTTGTGTCAGGAAGTTCTGAGAATGATGCAATAAACGTATTTAGAGTGAGGGACAGTGTTCTGAGGGGAGTCAGTGCTAATGTGTCTTCTACTGTAATAATATTTTTTAAAATTTAAAACATTAATTACATTTAATTTTCAAAACTAATTTGTTAAAGTGTGCAATCCATGCTCTAACTGTGGAAAGAACACTGGTTATTTCTGTGGAAAAGGTGATTCTCTTTTTTAACCTTTTTTTTGAACCAAGTTGGGACCTTAAACCATCTTCTCAGATAACTGCTTTGCAGCTTTGAGGGAAATGCTTGGAATACATTTTTAAAGCTTGGGCAGAAAAGGAGAAAAGGACGGTGTTTCATGTGTCCTGGACATGAGTTTGATGTGAGAGTGGGTTTGGATAATGCATTTCCTTAGTCTGGGAATGGTCTTCCCTTTCCATTGCCTTGTATGTGTTATTTTTCCAAGATAAAAACTGTATCATTTGCAAGTGAAAGCAGCAGGCAAAGCTAAGCAACTGTTACAAATTTTTCTTTAGCAAAATTTCACTTATTGGGATAGCTACTTGTTATAATTTTTGCATTACCATAAGTAGTGACAGAAGTTTAACAGAATGACAAGTGGAAGAATGGTAACCAGATGCAATTTTCAGTACACAAAGTCAGTCAAATGACACACAATATTCAAAAGTAACTTAATAGATCTGACCTAAAATCCTAAGCAGTAACAGTTTCTGTTTTTCAATCTTTATGGTTCTTTTTCCTTTCTTCATTGTTGTTGCTGTTGTTATATAATTTAAATAGAGGAATTTTATTTCCTTAAGTGAACATATCTCTGCTAAGACTTTTAAATTTGATACTGAAACCAAATGGGCAATATTCTGTCTAACCTTCCCTCCCCAAGTACCCATCTGCTTATTTTGGCTTTGTTCTGGTTGACAATAACAAGTGATCCAAAAAGACAATAGTTTAAGCAATGTAGAAATTTTCTTCACTGTAGGATCGATCCCAAAGTAGCAAGCCAAGATCTGGCTGTGAGAGACCCACAGAATCAGAAGACCAGAAGCTTTCAGTTGCGCTCCACTCGCGGAGCTGCTGCTCTTGGGGCCATGTCACAGTATTCTGGATTGCTGGAGCGTCTCTGCAGCCCTGGCAGCACAGGGGTTGGGGGTAGGGGTGGGGGAGGCAGAGCAAACAGAACACTTTTCTATTCTGAAGAAATATCTTCAGAATATTCCTAGGGATTCTGCTTCAAATCCCTTGAATAGACTTGGGTGTATAATCATGTTTTGTAAAAATCGGATGAAAAAATGTGATCTTTTAGATGAGGGCAATGCTTCCTTCAAATGAAGCCGTTTCCTAAAGGTCATTTTCTCAAACGGTATTGTTTCGTAGACTTTTCAGTAATGGAGAGTTAATTAGAAATTCCTCTGTGAGCATTTGGAGGGTCAGGAATATATTTTTTTTCTTCTCTAGAGCTTTGTCTCCCTGTCATCGCCTATTGAAATTGCACACATAATAAGGTGAATGATAAATGTCATTATCTTTAGAAACTTCTTCCCTAATTTCTGAATAGCACACAACTTTCACTCCTTTGAATTCCCCTACCACTTGTTTCCTATGTTGTGCCATTTGTGCACACTTGATCTTGGTTGGCTGTCCCTGTAGATAGGAAGTTCCATTGTAAGGGAGGAGCTATGGAGTTTAAGCAGTGGTTCGCTTCAGAGGAGATTAGGATGAGGTCAGGCTGGGTCTCCCATTACTGAACTACTGGCAGTTGTATAATCAGAGGCTGGAGCTGGCTGAGGCCATCACCAGAGGTAGACTACTAGCCTTGAATTGTAACACTAAATTGAAATAAGTTTCTTTAAAAAAATAATTTCAGATGTCATTAAATTGTTGACACAGTAAGCTAGACTGGAACTGAGAAAGGCACACCCACATGCATTCTTGTTCTTTTTTTGTTTTCATTTTTTAATTTTGTGATACTAGTGGTTGAACCCAGAATTTCCACACTGAGCTGCATCCCTAATATTTTTTAGTTTTTATTCTGAGATAAGCTCTAAAACTTGCCCAAGTAGGATTCCCAGCTGTAATCCTCCTACTCCTCATTACTCATTATCCTGTTACTTTAACTGAGCACCCTATTAACTGATGTGTTATTTGGTCAGTTTGTGGCCATTATTCTTGGCTCATCATTAAACAAAATGAGCAAATATGGGTCCCTTTATTTCTCTCCAGTTCTCTTCTCTGCCAGTTTCTCTCTGTTATAGCGTTATTTTGCTATCAGAGTTTATAACTCTTACAAGCTGTTCTATTATGGTAATTAATTCTCCCTGGATTTGCCTTCAGAATTAATCTGAAATTTGATAAATAATAAATAGCAATATAATTATGCAAATATCAATTGCAATTAGAACCTCATATTGCGATTGGATTCAGAGACAAAATCCATGCAACTGAAAGGAAAATCTTGAATTGTAGTCCAATGTAGTATTACAGTTCACTAAATTATGTTTCATTTGGTTTGTTTCATATTCAGATAATAGCTTTTTATAGCTGCTTTCTGAACTTTTTGACTTTTATTTTTTTGATTCTAAAATACATTGTTCATGAAATCATTAACTTTTAGTTCAGCTTTTTAAAAATATTTTGAAGAGTACAGATTAGAATTAAAACAGAAAAACTTATAAGTGGTACAGATTTTTACTTAACAATTAATATGAACTTCACAGTATTTGTTGTAATACATAGTGCTGTCTTCCAACCAACTATTCATACTACCAGATATATGCATGTAAAATTAGAAGAAGAAAGAAAAGAAGAAAGAAATGTGTAAGAAATTAAGAAGACAAAAGGGAGAAGCAATTGAAAAAAGGAGACAAAACAAATAAAAGCATTAACTGCTCCTTTCCATAGACCTGCAGAAATGCACAGTACAGTTGTCCAAACCATCTTTCTTAATATATAGTAAACCCCTTTCCCCTATTCCATCTCCTGTCCTTCTCAACTCAATAACTCTTTCCTTTTTTTGAATAGGTTCATTCCATTTCCCACTATCTATTGTACCCTTATGATTACATTTTTCTCTTTCTGATTCTCATACTAAGGAGACAATATGATGTTTGCACATGTGGGTCTGATTTATTTCACTTAAGAGCATGTCCTCAAGTTGGATTCATTTACCAACAGGAGATTTAAATTTATCCTGTTTTACAGCTAAATAATACTCCATTGTATAAAAATACCACATCTTCCTTATCCATTCTTCAGTTGATGGGTATGAGTTGCTTCCAGGATTTAACAGTGAAAAATTACACTGCTATAAACATGGGTGAACATATATTGCTGTGGTATGAGTTATTCAATTTCTTGATCAGTGTCTTCAGGTATATTTGAAATGAGTGAGATTTGCCAATGGGAACAGTTAAGTTCCTTCTCTTAAAGCTAGCAAATGACATTACATTTTATTTCTCATCTATGCCTAAGCATTCTTTTTTTTGTCATTTTATCACTCTTGAAGTGAAATTGATTTGATTAACAGCAATTCTCAACAATTTGTCCATTCTTTTAACTGCATGCTCTAAAGCTATGTGAAATTTATTTAAGGTAGTCATTTTTGTCCTGCAATTTTTATAATTATTTTATGTTGGTTGTGGTACAAAAACTTTGTCATATCATCACATATATTTTATGTGTGTTCTTTGACTCCTTTTAGAATAGATTGATTTTTATTGCGTTTTTTTTTTTTTTTCACAGAAGTTTTAAGTTGGAAGGGTAATCAGAACTCAGGATCATTCTCCAGCTGGAATAAGTATTGCTCTCCAGAAGCTTTCTCTATCAATTTGTCTCAAATACTGATCAAACAGTGCTGGCAAGGCAATCAGATGTTAAAATTGTAAAAGAAAATGATTGTATTTTCGTTGCCTTTCTATGTATTTTTTTAAACAAAAGGGTACAGGAACACATACATTCTTGAATTTTCTTAATGTTTTGTTTCATCTTTGCTCAGTAATTTTCTGAATTATAAATACTTGGTATCTATTTGCTTTGATTTTCTAAAGACTTAAATTGATTAATTAGTTAGTTTTGTTTTGTTTTGTTTTGCTTTGTTTTTTTTGGTACCAGCTATCAAGTTCAGGACATTGAGCTTGCCAGGTAGGCACCCACATCACTGAGCTATCTTCCCAGCCCTAAAGACTTCAATTTAAATAAAGACCATCCATGTCTCAATCAATAGTGTGTAACATACATTTTTGTCAGTGTTTGTTTGATATTGCAATTCTGTAAAATTATCCGGAAACAGACTCTGATAATTAACATTTACAGAATTTCTTCTAAAATAACTTAGGTAGGCATGATCACAAGGAGTGGATCAAATGAGTTCTGTCCTAAGGTCCCCACCACTTTTTTAATTAATTTATTTCATTTTCTCCTCTTCTCCCCATACTAAGCCCTAGCCTAACTTTAACTCTGACCTTTCTTCTCCCCCTTTTGTTGTGAGCTAATTTTCTAAATGTATTGTCTGTTACATAGAGACAATAGTAATAATTGTACTTCAAGTGTTTTATGAAGGCCAAATAGGAAAGACCTGAAAATATATAATGGAGTAAATATTTTAACTTTTATAATAAGTTAATTTTAAAGATGTCTAGTTGTTAGATTCCATAATATACTTTGGTTAACTCTAAACTCTTCATAAGCTTGGTATCCAAAGAAAAGGCATTTTATGACTCTAATGCTATTTTTTTACTAATTCGAAAGCTAGCTGTTTTATTGGAGTGGAAACAAAACTATGGAACAGGGAATCAACCTGAAAATTTACCAAACAGCTTTTTCACATAATACTCATATTGTCTTACAAGTGATCATTTCTTGGGATTTGTATTACAAATGCAAAATAATGTAAGCATTTACACAATTACAAATAAATATTATGTTTTTACCATTAATGTATACAATGACGCAATCACTTTGAAACAGCAATAGAGTCTCTTTTCAGTATTTTGTTCAGACCTAAACACAGTATAAATTATTTCCCTTTTCCAAATTCTTTTAAATAGTAAATTTAGCAAAGACAAGGTAGTTACTGAACCCTGTAAAAAAATAATTGCCTTAATTTTCTAAGTTATGCTTTAACAGATTACTTAGTGCTTTTGTTGATTGATACTATTTATTTTAATATTTCTTGTAATGAATGAAATATGTATTCAAACCAAATACATCAGTGGAGATGGCCCTAGAAGCAAACTGGAAGCCTGTGACAATAATTGGATTATATAAGGAGAGTTTCTCATTTAAAATTCAAAATTAGATGAATGGAGAAACCAAAAATCTTGTGAAACTTTTATTGCTTTAAACTTATAACCTGTCTCTTTCCTAAAATGCTAAGATAATTAACTTGAATAAAATGATTATGAAATTAATTCCTGCTATGAGTTACTATTAAAAATGCATGTTTAAAATCAAGGTAACTTTCCTCATTAAGGAAACGTATTTAGACTGAGAAGTAAGAAGAGTAAATGGTCTATAAACACTAAAGCTTGATCTGGAATTTAACCTATGCAAGCTATCATTCAACCTCTGCATACAAGTGATACTCTGGGACTTTTCTGTGTAAACTTTTTTCACACACAAAAGCTTAGAATACTTAGCTGTTGATTAATTTATTGAACCTGAGTCATCAAGAGTTAAACACTTATTTTTGATTTGGAAATTCTAAGGATAATGTCTCAGTCACATACATTTCTGCCAAGATTGTAGCATTAAAAGGGAAGTATAGAAAGGCATAAAGAGTATATTCTTATTACCTCTGTAAGTTAAACAGAAATAGAGAAATCTAAGAAGCAATCAAATAGAAAGCAAAACATATTGTAGAATATGTATCTCCCTAGTGGAAGGGAGAACATTCTGGTGCTTCCTTGTACTTTTCCACAACAAATTATTTCTTTTTTCTTTTTTTTCACAACAAATTATTTCATAAACAAGTAATATACATAATATCCATCTTATCATTGTTGCAAAGCCTGTGAATGAAGATAGGACATATAGGAAGGCTGGTAGCTGCTGTATGATGCTTGGAATCTTGAGCACTGGCAAGTAGACCTTGCTGAAGGCTCTTTCACTCAAGTGTCTGGCTTCTGGTTTGAGATGCCTAGAAGATTACAGCTTGAAAGCTGTGTATGACCTCTCCATCTCTCTCCTGGCTCTGTCACAGCATGGCAGGTCTAGGCAGTCACACATTATACATGGTTGATGGGTGCGACAGGTATGGAAATATAGAACAAGACAGAACCTGTATCGTATTTTATGATACAATCTTGAAAGTCACACAGGGTCCACACAGTGTCACTTTCTCTGTGCTAGACTGATTGAAGCAATTGGGGGTTGAAGGGAAAACTATCCCCTTCAAAGATTCATAGAATAAATGGACCATAGATACAGTAATAAAGAAAAGATCATACAAACTTACACACATGTTTTAACAGTGGGGAGATGACAAGTGATTGATTAACTAACAGTTCCATGAAACGCAAGTGCCTTTCTCGTTCTTTATAGAGAAGAGGGAAATGTGAAAAGTAGCCAAATCTTAGGAGTTTCAGGTAGAACTTCATTCTAAAAAAGTAGTCTCTTACTATGCAGATAAAATTTCCGAGGCAATCCCTCACATTTGACTTTACTCAATTCTCTTTTCTTTCTTTCTTTTTTTTTTTTGTTTCACTTCTCTTTTTTGAGGTCATTTGATGAGAGTTAGAAGAGAGCATTTCAGAAAAGTGAGCTGTTTTTTTCAACAAATTGTTTTTCTTCTTTCTTTCTTTCTTTCTTTCTTTCTTTCTTTCTTTCTTTCTTTCTTTCTGTTTCTTTTTTTCCAGTTAAAAATGAACCTTTAAAGAGAGCTCTTCTCTATGCCGGATAGTGAAAGAAAGAGTGGTTAGAACAATCCCTCCACTGTGGGAATGTTCAGGTCAGCATGTCAAAGTGCTACACATTTTCTCGATCCCAACATAGTCAGAAGCCTTCAGTGTTCAAATGGCAGAGGCATAGATAGGGCTTTTCAAGGAGAGGAACATCAAAATTATAAAGCAGGTGTGGGATGAAAGACTTTTTGGGAGCACATTTAAAATACATTTTTTATGCTTTAAAAGCTACTGAACTGTGTTCTTAGTCCAACTGCAGACTAAAATAATAGGAGATGTTAGGTACATTCAGTTTACAAGAGAGAACATTAAAATAAAATTAACAGCATACTCTTTAAACAAGAAAAGATTCTACCAAATGCAATGAGCAGCTTCTTGTCATCTCAGCAAGAAATACATACAAAGAAGTGAAGTTCAGTTCTTAGGAGTAAAAATGTAGTGACACTAAGAACTGTTGAACTTTGAAATAAAGCAGAAGGAGTTTGCAGGATCAGATTAGCATAGTCTGAAGTACTGCTCTTTTCCAACTCTATAATTGCTTTATGAGGGAAAAGAAGACACAAAGCCATCTGCCTTATGCGGCATTGTTCACACTCCTGTTACTAAACTGGTAAGAGAAAACATCATTTCATTTTTATGCCTAAAAGATAAGTGTATTTTCTGTACTTCTTCTAGATTAATAGTATATATATGTATATATATATATATATATATATATATATATATATATATAATGACTTTATAACTTTTCTTCCACGGCTAATTGTAATATGATGAAATTCAAAGACAACTGTCCCTTCAGGGTTCTTCAGCTTTCTAAGTTGAAGAAATCCATAGCGTGCAAAACAACAAATAAATCAGCCTGAACATTTTGTATAAATAGACTTCAGTTTGGAGTGACAGAGTCAAGTGTTTTCTATGTTAAAGCTCTGATACCTAGTGTGGATGAAGTGGAAAGTAGAAACTTTCTGGGGCATTCTGGGGACACATAAAGAAGAAGACAGATAGAAATATATCCCTGGAGGAACTAATGATGTATGAGGATGTTGCATGCAATTTTAGTGCAAGTATAGAAGCTTAGGAAAATTAAAGCCTCTTACAACATTTATCTTTGTCCCTTTCTTCTACAAAAAAGGACCATGCCTGTGAGAATGTATGACCTACTAAAGAAAAAAAAGAACAGGTGGAAATCCACCTTCATGATTGAATGTACCCGCCACCCTAATGAAAAAACTGCTGAGAGGAAACATGACAGACAAGAGATTTCTGACTACAATAACTTGATAGGGTTATCTCTGAAGGCCAGAATGATGACATAGCCTGAGAGGGGAGGGGAAGCAAGGACTCAACACAGGCATACTGGGAACGTTGAAGTTGTGCTTACTGAAGCAGAGGACTTTGAGGAGCCTGACTGACAAAAGGATCTGTGGACACCTACCTCCTCTGACCCTCTGATCCTCTCCCATGAAAAACAGAGGTTTATGATTTGGATAATAGTGACTAGGAAGAGAATCTGGCCCATGATCATAGGAATTTAATGATATATTGCTTGCCTTATTATTTCCCATGTAGAATGCCTTCTATTGATTTTTTTTGGGGGGGAAAGGATTACACTGTTGGATTAATTATTGATATGGGAATAAAAATTAATCCAATAGTTAAAACAAAGTTATTCTGAGACGTCTTACTATCTCAAAGTTGATTGTTGTAAATTCAACTGACTGTTTGCTTTCATTTCTTGAAGTTTCTATTCATTCATATACCTTCATTTCAAATATGTTCCAAGTACAAATTGGTACTAGAAAGGACCTAGAACAGTTGTGTGGCATTTTAGCAATGTGATTGTTCTAAATATAAATAAATCAATATTTGTTCACTAACAAGAGAACTTTCTTTTTATCTTCTTAGTGAATTCTTTGATTTGGAGGCAGGATGAATTGTTAAACATTCATATTTTGACAGTTTGCTGGTTGTCTTGAGATCCTAACTGAATAAACATTTTGTTTGTCATTATCAAGTATTTAGCACTCTAAAAACAAAATAAAAGAACAGGACACAATATTCTGAGATATTCTTCAAAAATTTTCCTTAGTAAAATCATGTGGTTTGTTAATCTCTCCTTGGCAAATATAGACTATAGTTTAAATTTTTATATACTCAAGTAGAACAAATTTGGGTCCTTAACCATAGAGACAGAAGTCCCTTGTGTTTCACATATTCTATAGACTGGAACAAACCACTATTCTTACTGGAATAAACCACAGATCTTACAGTCACTAACAGTGAAGATTATGTAAATGTGAGCAGTATCTGGGGTCCTTTTTTCCTCCACAGGAGGATATATATATATATATATATAGGCACAGGATCTCACTGCATAGCATGTACTCATAGTGATTCTTCTGTTTTCAGCTTCCACAGCTGGGATTATAGGCATGTACTACCATGCCCAGACTCGGTGGTTGGCTCAGTGAGCCGGGGGCAGAGCCAGGCATCCTGTGATGCTGGGGATTGAACCCTGGTCTCTGTGCCTTGCCTAAGCAGGTGTGTAGTCCACTCAGTTACCTCACTGGCCCAGAAGGGCACATGTGTGGTAAAGGCAAAGGGAAGAGAGCAGCCTATATTCCCTTATGTAGTTGCAAGTCAATATTAATAGTGCTTAAAGCAGAAAAGAACAAAACAGTGATGTGAGCTATATTGGAAAGTGTGAAGGAAACCCTAAAATAGTCTATTAAAGGGACATGCATTTTTTAAAGAAAGATGTAGGAGGGAAGTGCTGAAACTTGTTTTTCAGGAAACTTTGTGTAAGTGACTCTTAAAGTAAGTAATAATGGTAATAATGCGAAATTAATAAAAATAAAAACTTTAGTAGAAGAGGGCAAGAAAGTATTCAAGAGTTCCAGAAAAAGTCAAATTCTTAGGAGAAAAATTGCACTTCACGTTACAGGCAAAACAAACAAACAAAAATATTCAATGAAAAAAAATTTAATGGAGCTGTTGAGCATCTGCAAAAGCACAAAAACAAACAAACAAACAAACAAAAAACCCCAAAAGCACAGAACCTTCTTCTGTGGATTAAGATAAACATGAAGAATGGTTGGCACATGAAAGTAGGCATTTAATAATATCAATGACAAAGAAATCAAAAGCTATCACACAGAAAAGGTAAAATATCTACAAACATGACAATCAGAGTTAGAACAAAGCTTTCAGTAAAATAAAGGTAGGTCATGGAATAAAAAGGAGAGCTATGTAAATGTGTCTAAAAATTACTGTTAACCTATCGTTTATTACTTATGCAGGCTTGAATTTAAGAATCAGGTTAAAATTGGGGCATTTCTAGATGTATGAAGAGTAACGGTTTAGTGCTCAAATTTTCCCTTTCAAGAAATAATGAACACAGAGAAGTTATGAGACATTAAAAGAAGCTGTGGCTTTGAACATTCACTTTAATAATATAGATTAATTTTATTATTAGTTGCACTTCACAATAGATAAGATAGAGCCAAGACCACTCAAGATGGGGAAAATTTACAACACAATACAACACCACTTCAAATCCATCAGAAGAAAACTTTTTTAAAAAGGAAGAGATAGGAAAAACAAGCCTGACAGGCCCTACTGTACTTGAGCAAGTGGGCACGGAGCAGCTCTGCTGTGATGCTCAGAGGATGAGCGTGGACTTTCTCTGACATATCACAAAGCAGTTTTTCAGTGCTTCCTGAAGTTGAAAAAGCAGATATTTAATAATATTGATATTATAAATTAAAATAGACGTTTCTCAGTTGATTGGGATTTATATTGAAGAAGTGCGAGTTTAACCAGTGGGGAAGCCTTTTCTTTCTCTCCTGTTTTAGTCTCCTTTAGTATTTGATGTTTGGAATGCTTCTTTTAGAAAAAGCACACAGACCATTTACTATGAGAGCAAAATAGATTTTGTTTATTAGTAGGAGAGATATGAAGTAATTAATATAGGTTTATTAAAATAACTATGAACGTTATTAGTTTAAAGATTCTGTGTTCTGTTACTTGATAAGGAAATGTTACATTTTTTTTTTTCTATGAAGTTGGGAAGGGAAGTTTTCTTCTAAATTATACTGTTGTAATAATTTAAAAATGTATTTAAGTCCTGAATTCATTTTCAGCATGCAATTCATGCACATTTTATTTTTGTTGTAAATATATTTTCAAACAGAGATACATTTTAAAAATGAGATATGCTAAAATGTTTCACTTTGTTTCACTGAAGTTATTTGATTGTGTCTAATCTCTCTGTCCATTTTTAAATATTGTGCCAATGTGGAGAACAGATTTTACTTTAGTCTAAATACCAAGTTTAGTTGAATGTCAATCTTATTTGTATTTCTAAGTTTAAATTACTTGAGTTTATTTGAGCAGCATTTATATCCCAGCATCTTAAGATAAACAAATGCCATGATCATCTTCTCAAAGAGGAGGCAAATTGGCTTGCTAAATAGAGACGGAGCAATGTGCTGCACTCTGTAACTTGCTTTTGACATTGCTGCTGATAGAGTGCATGTCCCTAGAGCACAAGATAATGTTTGAAGTGATGGCGCACATTTTTTCCATTAATTCTCCTTTATCTAACCTCCTGCATCACATTCACTTCCAGCAGTTTACTGTTAGCTCCCATGCTGAATTTAAATAGCTCAGGGCCTGTTTCCCTTCCAGAAGATATTACAAGACTCAGTACTACTAATTGAAATTGGGCGAAGGTCAACTTCCTTTCTCTTGCTACCTTGTGTTTAAATTTCCAATCATCACTAACCAACAAGATTCAATATTGTGTATGTTGCCTCGCTTAGCAATCAGAAAGAGCAAGGTAGAGGGGAACTTACAGGAGATACTTCAGGGCAGTCTGTGACCAATGGACAACAGTGACTTATAGCAATCACAGGATTTCAGGTGTTTTGATCAAAGAACAGCACTTAGAGGATAGGCTGTAACTATTTTATTCATTCATTAGACATGTAGTGATTGACCATCTACATTGTGCTAGCAGAGGCAGTGAGGGAAAACAGCAAAGAAGCACAGAGCAGAGCAACACCTGTTCTCATGGACTTGCAGTAAAGCAAGCAGCAAACAAAACAGACATTCATATTGTATCATATGCAGCCTAAAACATAACAGAAGGCAGAATAGAAATAGAAGGCAGAAATTTTCTGAGGTGAAAAAGGATACAATGGGAGGGCAGGTGTAACATTAGACAGAGGGGCAGGATAGGCCCTGTGGTGCATGAATGAAACATGGAGCCAGTAGCATGGAATAGGGAGACAATCCAAGCAGAAAAAGAAACGCTACAAAGACCTCAAAACTTTATTATGTACCTGTCATAACTATCTTGTGTATACATATATAGATGTATTTTCTTCTTTTTTTCTACAGCAAAACGGCTCTTTATTTATACTTTTACAAAATTAGTAACATTATTGAGAAGAAAGGTTTGCACTAATGTTATTTAGACAAAATGTTATGTCTGCATCTTGTTCTCTGAATAACCGCTATGAAGACAGCAATATGCAATGTATCAATTATTGTAACTGTCCTACTAACTTGTTTTGAAACTATTTCATTGCTATTTTATCTTTTTCTCTTTACAAACAAAACATTATCTTGTTTACAGAAGCTTTAGAAAGTGTACAACAGAACAAATGGCAACAAGGCTAGTAGAGGAGCAGACATGGCTGGTTCCTTCTGGCTATTTTTGACAGTTTTAGAAAATCACAAGGAGCTTATAGCCAGTCATCTGACATGATCTATCTTTTGTTTTCATAGGATAAGTTTGATACATATTAAAATGGATTTTAAAAAAGAATAAAGGCAGGAGCAAGGCAGAAGAGCAGTCATTCGTGATCACTCACCACCCCTCTGTCCACTCTGTGTTCCTGAGACTGACAGTGTGAAATGTATTAGCCACTACCTGGCTCTGTCAACTCTGACTTGAGTTAATTTCACCTAATGAAAGCACTCACAGAGCAAGTTGTGAGGAGAGTGAAATTTATCTGTATTACTCTTTCCTCTCACCCTTTAGTGTTTCCAGTGGCTATCTGCATCCATCCTCCCTGGCTACAGTTTCTGTTAACAGTATTTCCACAATTCCTTTGGGCAAAGGATGTCTCCTTGCTCATACTAGTACTGAGCTACCAGTGCTGTTGTTGGTTTCTAATCTCTGCTTACATCTTTGTAGATGATGTAAACCCTTCTTAATTATTCATATTTTTCATCTATCTCCTGCTTGAATTGCGCTTAAAATTTCTTAATATGCTAACTATGAGATCATTCAGTATTCTGGGACAGAGTACCAGGACTTGATCTAGGGATAGGTTAAGGTTACAAGTAGACGGATTTATGAAATTTGTATGTGGACATTAGAATATGACACACATTAATGGAATATGGAATGATATATAAAAGTCTCCCACACTCTTTGTTTTAGATTTGAATATTGTATTTGTATATAGACTCTTGAATTTTAGAGTTGCTCAACTAGAGATATAAAATCAGAAGTAATTTGTTTAGAGATAGTATTTAGCCTTTATAGAGGAGGTGATCACTAATGATTTGGTATATAACAAAAAAAAAAAAAAAAAAAAAAAAAAAAAAAAAAAAAAAAAAAAAAAAAAAAAAAAAAAAAAAAAAAAAAAAAAAAAAAAAAAAAAAAAAAAAAAAAAAAAAAAAAAAAAAAAAAAAAAAAAAAAAAAAAAAAAAAAAAAAAAAAAAAAAAAAAAAAAAAAAAAAAAAAA
>PVJA010020133.1:0-14397 GCA_004027025.1 Myocastor coypus | reverse complement strand
GGTATAGCTGGATATTCAGAGAATAAGTAAATGAAAAATCCACCAAGGAGAGTGAGAACTAATTGCCCCAAAGCTACAAGGAATTCAGATTCTGAAGAAAGTGGAAAAAGTATAGCAGAGAATGAGTGGGATTTTCTTTGGTCTTCTGAGAAACTAATGCTGGCTTTCAGTATAAATTATTAGAATTTTATTATATATACTTAAAATATAAAAATATATACTATATATGTATATATTCTATGTATACATATAGTACATATATTCTATATATACATACAGTATGTATATGTATATATATATATATATGTACTCACATGAGTTTGATATGTGAATTTAAAAATATCTGAAAGAGGTATATTAAAACTATGTTCTCAAACTAATAATGACAACCTAATTCTTTGTCATCTAGCTGTAGTTTTCCCTAGTCAACTGAAATCATGATAATACTATGAAAGAGATTGTGTTAAGAACTAGACATATTTGCATCTTCTCTAATTAATATTCTTACAATATCTACCTCTACTGTCTCTTTTCAAGGATTAAAATACCAGGAAAGAAGGTTAAAATTTATTTATCCCAAGTAATAAAATTTCAGTATTAGGGAACAAATAGGTAAAGGAAACCAGCAAAGTGATTCCCACAAAAAAATCATGAATTTAATACTATAAGGAAAGGACACCATTGTCTGTTAGTGTCTCCTAAATTACTAAAATATCAAGAAGCAAGAGAGCCAATTTGGAGACCACATGCCTTAAGAACTACATTTACACAATGTGCAACTGATTTAGAGAAGATTTTAGATAAACAGAGCAATTATAGGTTATAATTCATGGGTTTGAAATCTTTAACTCCATACATCATTAAAATAGTCATTTAAAAATCACTAGGGATAAATTTACTTAAAGATATTCACTAAACTATTTAATGCAGTTTTTAGTGACACAAAGTTTTAAGCTCATTTTTTTTATAAAAACAGTCACTAACAATTACAAAGTAGTTTTCATTGTGACACTTCCATGATGTAATTATTCCTAAAATAACTGTTGTTGATTATAGATCTGTACATGTGATGCACAACATTCTGGTCTCTAAGTTGGACTCACGATTTGAATTTGGAGTATTGTTTTGAAGTATTTAATTTAATTTTAATTAATTAATATTTAAAAAATAACTGTTGTATAAAGGATTGGATTTAAAGCTTAATACTTTATTAGCAAAGTCTTATCTTAGAGGACTCAAATTAGAAAATTAACAGGGATTTAATAATATATGTAAGAAAACATATTTGTTGCATGCTACTAGTTTTAAAATGTGCACATAAATGCCAAGGAGATCAATCAAAAGTTGATATTCAATCATAATTAAAGTTTGGATTCTAATCATTTTAAGTGTTACATATATAATTTTCAGGGCAGATATTGTGCACTTAATTTTACAATGAAATTTGAGAAACAAGGCTTTCTAATTATCTTATGATAATTTCTCATGTTTGTCTTAACATAGTATGTATATCTCCATAGAGTCACAATTTTCATGAGCAAACTAAAGCCTTGAAAGTCCCACTTAGTAGCAAAATTTGCATGAGGTATGTGTGTGTACATGCATGCGTGTGTGCGTGCGTGCATGTGTGTGTTTATATGCACTGGGGATCAAACCTGGAGCTTCCCACACACTAGGCAAGAGCTATTCTACTGAGTTACACCATTAGCCCTTGCTCATTTCATATTAATCTTTTGCTATTTATTGCTTCTTCAATCTTCCAGAAACATACTAAGCCTGTATCCTAGTACAGACAGTAGGGCTGCTGTATGAAAACATCACAGAGTAGACTGCTTCTAACAGCAGCAGTTTAGTTTTTGTTGTTCTCAAGAATGGAATTCCAAGATCAAAGTGCGGGCAGATCCAATGACAGGTGAGAGTTCTCTTGATCAGGGATGGCCGTATTCTCGTTGTAATCTTGCATGGTAGAAAGGATGAGAGATCTCTCTGGTCTTTTCTGGACCCATATTCCATTACTCAGGGTTCTACCTTCATACTTTATCACTTTTCAAAGACCCCCGCCTCTGAATATAATTAATTTTGTGAATAAGATTTCAAACATGAATTGTAGGGAGACATAACCATCCGGAACATAGCATTATGCTTACATTTATTTAAGAAAGTATGTGTGGGGAGTGATAATGGATGAGAATTTCAATAGGCTAAAATATCAAATGGGAACCCATGAAGTCATAATGGATACTTAGCATATAAACAAACAAAAGAACCTCATTGTACCTAATACTGGTGAATAGAGGCAAGAAGCCAGGACTTATTCTGCCTTTTTAAAATATAAACTGTATCTTTCACTGATCAAAGATCTGATAAAGAGATCTTTGACTTTAAGAAGATATACTGTCTGTTGAAGAGAAGATAGGAAAATGGGAGTGAAAGGATCAAATTCTATCATGTACATGTCCAAATTCTCTTCAATAAATGTAAGCATTACATATACCTTAAATGTATCAATGAATGAATTAATTTTTAAAAAAGGAGACACATGAAGCTAGGCAGTGCTAAGAACACTGAGTAAATATTTTAGGCCTTACTAATGCTACATATGACCCTGTAGATTTTTGTCTACAGAAAAATATTTTCTGCCTAGTGTAAAAAGTAACAACTTGATTTGTATAAAATCTAGCAAGTGGACTCAATTCTTTTATTAAATTGATTTAAAATCTTCACACATGAAAATGTACTTTGAATTAGTCTTAAGGATATACTAATTTCCTTATTGATGAGTTACTGTTTAGCTCATCAGTTAATTGATAAAAATCCTATAGGTGTATGTTAAGTTTGCATAAGATGATTTTTGCAAAGTATAGTTTTGAAAATTGTATTTTAGCAGCAATATATTTTAAAACTAATGAAAAAAGAAGAGAGAGTGGAGTCAGAATATCATCCTGCCTTGGTACTCCTAACGAATTCATAGATATAGGCAATAATCGATTGGCGCTAACATTGGATGCACAATTAGATAATATTTTCTATATATGGAAATAGCCAATACCACGCAGTTTTCCTGAAAATATTGAACCCGGATTGAAGACTTAGGTCGACAACTCAGTTATGATTCAGGACAATTTGCAGTGTACACTATGCCTGTCCTTTCTTGTCCAAACTGGCAGTGCTGTACTTGCAATGTTCTTGAGAAATTATCATTATGTTATACATGCCTTGGAATTTACTTCACTGGGCAAGTGACTCCTCTACCCAGATTTGTTTGGATAATTTCATCGCTATTTCTAATTTTTGCTTAGAATGCCAAGTAGATAGATGTACCAAGTGCTTAATCTGCTCAAAAAGACTTTGATGTGCATAAGTATTCTGACTTAGTAATGTCTATGAAATATTAGTGAAAGGATTTTCAGTCATATCTTCAGCTTTCTTTCTACAGCATGCTTTTAATTATAAATCTCTTACTTTTAGCAACTCTTGCAATCTGGATAAGAATTCCCCAAAGTGTCAAATCTTGGTTCCTTTCCTCAATTTATTTTTCTTCTCACATTTTATGGTGAATACCAAAAAGAAATCTTATCACACTTTCAACACTCTGTTAAAGAATCTCAACTGAATATCCAAGTTTACTTGTAATTTTAGCTTTTTACATAAATGGAGAGCACAGTTCTGCTATGCTGTCACTATATAACAAGAATTATCTTACCCAGACATTTGAGAAAAATTTGCGAAGTAATGAAAGAATAAGATAGATGAATAAAAGTTAGAGAAAGAAGAATTTAAAGACCAACTAGCTTCTTTCGTGTCTCAATTCTTTAATAGTCTACAAACATTCAAGAATACTTTATCATCTATAAGTAGAATTCTCTGAAGTTATATATATATATCTGCTCTATCATACTCCTCACTTCCTTGTGAGTCCTTAGTAAACTATTTCCATCCGTTTTTCTGCTAGTGATGTAAATCTCACTATACTTTCTCTATCCACTTTTCAGAATTCTTCCAGCTTCTGTACACTATCCAATTCTAAACCACTTCCATATGATTAGTTGGCTGTTTATAATAACATTCCACTCACAATGCCAACTTTTACTACCGCTGTGCCATTTATTTATTTATTTATTCATTTATTTATTTATTTATACTGAGGATTGAACTCAGAACACTGCACTTGCCAGGCAAGAACTTATCCTACTGAGCTATCTCCTTGGCCCACCTGCTGTACCAATTTAGTACATATTTGGTGATATAAAATAATGCAGATTTATTATATATAGCATTTCTTTCTGCTGAAAATCCAGTGTAGATCTTACTAGATTAAAAGATGTCATTTTTGGGAGAATTTGAAAGAGAATCCAAGGCCAGCCATATAGCTCATCTGATTAAGGCTCCTGCAAGCCGGCACAGGGCTCAGGGAGAGTGGGCATGGTGGCGCCACCTGTAATCCAGGCACTTGGGAGGCTATAAACAGGTGGATCACTGTGAGTCCAATTACTAATGAGACCCTGAACATCCTGTAGACCCTTCCCTAAAAACACAAATGAATAAATAAATAAAATAAAAATAACAAAAGAGAATCCATTCCTCTTCTCTAGCTTATATTGACAGTCCCTTTCCTTAGGTTGTAGATCTCCTGTCTTTATAGCTAGTAGTATTGAACAATGATCTTCTTATGGTATGATTTTGTATCCTTACTCTCTCTTTCACTTTTAAGGTCTCCTGTTGTTGCATCAACTTTGCTAGAATAACCCAATGTAGTTAGTGTAATTGCTTTTCCTAATGTAAGGTGGTTTTTTTTTTTTTTTTTTTTGGTGGGACCGGGGTTCAAACTCACAACCTTGCACTTGCTAGGCAGACACTTGTGCCACAGAGCTATGCCCCCAGACCTCTAATATAAGGTGATTAATAATCTTATTGTAGTACTTTGCCCTTCTCTACAGTTTCCTCTTCTATGGTTTTGATTCCCCATGGTTAACCTTGGTCCAAAAATTTAAATGGAAGCTTTCGGAAATAAAAAAAAAAGCCCAAAAATTTTAATACTTTCTATTACAATATGTTATTATAATTGTTATTTTTCATTTTTATTATTATTATGCTTTTGTGCCTAATCTATAAAGTAAACTTTGGCTGTATCTGTAAGAAATAAGAGAAGATGTAGTATGCACAGTACAGAACTTGGTATTGTTTTTCGGTGTACACCATTGTTCTTGAAACATATCCCTCTTGAATAATGGAGATTACTGTACCATTTACAACCTTAATTCCAGTTTGCACTTAGCAAGATATCTTTATAGGTTCTTAATGTTAGTATGTGGACATCTTCCAGGGCCTGTTACTCTCCTTGCTGCAATACTCTGCACACCATTCAAAGGGTTCTCTGTGAGGGACCCCTTCTCGGCTGTTCATGTCACAATGAGTTTGCAGTTAGCAGAGGCAGCTCATGGACAGGCATACTTTAACCAACATTCCTTTCCTTTTATTTTAAAATATGGAGAGATTGTAAATATCTACTATAAACATTAGAAGAAATGTAGAAACTAACAGAAAACAAAATGAATAACAAAATTAGCTCTGGAGGAAGCAGAATTAAACAATTCGCACTTTTTCTTCTTCCATACATTTTTAATTGATAGCTTATGAAATATAAGACTACATTATATTGTATTCAGGGGCTATAAGGAAAACATAACGAGAAAGAATAAGATATTTCAAAGAACAATTAGAAATTTCAGTTCTAAATTTAAATGTAGAATTTTAAAAAAAATCTTTGAAATGTTAGAAGATAAACTTCTAGTAAATGCAGTGCAGAAGGTCAGTAGAGTAGTTATCATTACCTAAAAGAAATTTTAACTAATTTTCTAGAAGAGAAGCACACACCATAAAAGAGGAAATGTTTCTGTGAAAAAAAACCACCTAAATTTAGAGATCTATGACGAAGTTCATAAAAGCAAATACAAAGCGTTCTAGAAATTCCATAAGGAGCACAAAATATATAAATAATACTCAACTGGTTGGTGTTTGACCTGTCCCTAAAAAGATACTAGCATGAAGTTCTTGAATTTCTACATTGAAAATAACCTAGAATACTTTAGTCAGTCTAGTTATTAATGGTGCATGAGTGCAAAATTAACTATGTTCACACATTTGAAAATTCACAAAGTTTACCTTCCAGGCTTAGCTTGAATTTAAGATTTTTCTGCTTCAGTCTTTTAAACTGAGGCATTGTAAACGAGAGCCCCCCCCTCCCCCGCCTGATCTCTGGAACCTCTTTGAGGGATAGTAGGCCCCTTTATAAAGGGTGTCCCCTCATGACCCAGTCAGCTCAAAGCCTCACCTTCACAATGAATTACATCCACAACCTTTCT
The DNA here is from genome assembly GCA_004027025.1 of Myocastor coypus. Classification (NCBI taxonomy): domain Eukaryota; kingdom Metazoa; phylum Chordata; class Mammalia; order Rodentia; family Myocastoridae; genus Myocastor; species Myocastor coypus. The sequence goes on along the minus strand of PVJA010020133.1, from coordinate 8,035 downwards.
AAGCTTTATTCTGAGAGAGTGTCACTAACCTCGTGCATTTACCAGGTTGGACTTGAAATTGCAAAGCCCCTGCCCTAGGCTGCCAGAATGTTGAGATCACAGACATGCCTGGCTTTTTATTTTCTTTTCGTAGATGAATTCTATTCAATGAGAAGAATGTATTTCTTTATTCAGTCTTGAGTTATCCTAATAGACACTGAGTTATTTGCAGGTTAGGTTTCATTAATAAAATAAATACTGCGTGCTGTCTACATTCCCACTGGAAATTTCTGAATGTTCTGCTGGCTATACATAGGTTCCTTGCCAATATTTCATGCTGTCAGATTATTAAATTTTAGCCATTCTACGGGATCTGCAGTGGCACCACATGGCTTTAATTTGCATTTCCCTCATAACTGATGATGTTGAACACTTTTTTGTTATTCAGTTTGGAACTACCTTCATATATAAATTATTTTATTAGTGTTTGCCATGTTTTTAAATGTTGGTGATGTTTATTTGGAGCAGTTTTACTTACCTTTAGAGAAGTCTTTTGTCAGAGCTATGTTGCACAAACAGATTCCCCTAATTTGCATCCTTTCATTTATAACCAATCTTTTTAATGTATTTGGTACTGGATCTCACGACATATTTTGGACTTGTAGTGATCCTCTACTTAGTGGCCACCGCAGTGAGCCTGGGCATGGGGACAGCATGACCTGTGGTGGTGGGATAGAACTCCTGTCCTTGCACTTGCCTAGGCAGGCACTTAGTCCATTGACCCATCTTGCCAGCCCTATAAACAATCTTTTAATGAGGAAATTTTTATCTTTTCAATGAAAATGCTATCTTTTGAATTTTATATACATTTAAACCTAAGAAGTCATTTTCTTTCTCATATGATAAAAATATTCTCCTGTGACTTTTCTCTAAAGATTTCATGAATAGTTTAAGGTCTTACGTTCATTCTCAAGATATTTTCTTAAATAATTTTACAGGAAGTCCTTGGCTTATGAATATTTGAACAGCAAACTTTCTCAGATGTCAACAGACCTTGCATTCTGAACCAACATTTGCGGAAGGGAATAAATTTTAAAAGTGGCTCACATGCCTGCTGACACTGTCACAGTGCGCTGCTGAATGCTTATTGCACAGAGAAATAGCATGCAATATTTTGTGCATATTTTTTATGCTTTACATTGCATGTCTGTGTCCAAGGTACTTTACACTTTTTCAGTCTTACAAATTAATCTGATTTAACAATGCTCTCCAGGAATGGAACTAATTCCTAATTTGTGGGCTTACTCTATAAGGTGTGAGATTTAGGTTGAATTTTAGTTTTTATATGTTTGTTCTAGTGTCCTTCACTACTCATTGTAGGATTTCCTTTTTCCTATTCAATTGTTTCAGTGTCCTTTTGAGGAGCAGTTAAAACTTGGTATGCATTTTTGGACTCTGTTGTGAATATTTGCCTATCTTCATTTTAATATCATGCAGACTTCATTACTGTAATTTTCACAAATCTTAAAGTTCAGAACATAACTTTATCTCATTGTTCAAGATTCTAGAAAATGACTATAGTTTTACATGTAGCTGACTTCCTTCTGACACTAGCATTCGCAATATATTTTTGAAAGTCTGAATTATTTGTTTTAGAAAATTTGGCTTACATGGATAAGTACATAGAAAAGTTTCCAATGTTGTTGTTAGATGTTTTGGTCACAAATGTAAGTACATTATAAATATCAGTAAGTATTTAACAAAGTATATATCATTGTCATTCTGGAATTTTGATTGCAGTTTTTAACATTTTATGATGGGATGCTCAGATTTTGCTCAACAGCAGCTAATATTGTCTTACTATTTTCCCCCAAAAAGCTTTGATATGATGAATTGTATTATAAATACGTCCACCTTGTGAGTAGTTCAGAAAAGAAGAAAATATTAGTGACATTCAGATTATATTGGTCTCAGCTTAAATCCTTAAAATTTACCGGATTGAGACAAAAGGATCAATGGAGTTTTATATGTAATGACAATATTTATAAAATATATATCATCTCTGTGCATGTGAATTTAAATAAAGTTGGAGAAACATTCTTTAGGTTGTCATCAGGAGGATGCCTGTGAAACACAGAGGAAAATCATCTCTGTACCTAAGATATTTACATTTCTGTGTTTAGGGAAGACCTTAGTAACCCCTTTCTCCAGATGATCCTTATAACCACGTTGTAACTTGGTGTGTGTTTTTGGACTCTACATCATACACCATGAGCATCTGCCTATCCTTATGTTAATACGGATCAAGTTTGCTGTCAGCATTCCCTTCACATTTTCCCTTCTGTTTAGCATACTGGTCCCTCTCTCTGCCACCTGAGAGTAATGAGCCACCCAGTGGTCAGCGCTTCAGTGCTCAAATGCTGGAGACCTTCCCTTTGCTCCTGATTCCTGTCTTTGAGATTCTAGGTTTCAGCATATTTTTTTTTTATTCCCTGTGGCGTACTTTTTCTTCCTACATGCTACACCATGGCCTCATAGTGCCTTTTCAGTTTCCAGAATTTGAAGGATTTTTTTTTTTCACTTTTATTTGAATGGTTCATTGGCTATTAGCATAGAAAATTTGGTCTGGGTAGGTTGAAAACTTGGACAAAACCCTCGAGTTCAAAGCATATTATCCATGCTTTAGAAGATAACAAAGAAATTTCATAAGGAATTAATGATTACCCCTGATAATTACCAAAATATTATGTATGTTGATACTTAGTTGAAAGAGAAGAAATTACTGGACTTTAAAACATTTTTCCCATAGTTTAATCTACTCATCTTTAATGCAAGCATTGATTTTTTAAAGAATCATATTGTTGAATATGTGATTTTATTTAATAGCCTAATAAAACTTGCTTACAAAAATCATTTTGCTTCCATAATGACTGGCAGAAATTAAGTAGTAGTCAGTTATTAGCTGGATTCACTTAGGGTTTTGCCGCAAGGAATTAGAGTCCTGTGTCTTAATTTCTTTCATATTTGGAAGCCAAATCAAATGCTAAGAAATGTTGTTCATTTACTCATGAACAAAGGGAGCTCACTGCCAGCCTTCAGAAAAACTACTATAATTGTTAGTAGCTACAAATGATTATGAAAAACTGACTTTTCCAGAAAAGTGCACTTGCTCTCTGAAAATTAGCTAATTTTATTTCTTTAATTTCTAAAGTGATTATGGAATGTCCCAATAATTTGGCACTTAATTAAAAAGTCTCACATTTTCTTTCAGCTGTAGGGTTATATGAGTAGCTTAGCAGAGTGGCTGTCTCCCTAGCCAAGCCCATTGTTGATCTGTCGTTCATGCCTTATATGTTGCTTAGCCTGATGCAGAAATGTAGGAGATGTAATAAATAAAGAAAAATGGCTTTTCCGCCCACTCCCCACTCCCCCCGAGGGCCGCTCCGGCTGCACCACACTCGCTCTGAGCTCCCGGCTCCTGCTAAGCTTGCACGGTCGCTGTCTTCTTCAGCCATCATCATGATTATCTACTGGGACCTCATCAGCCACGGCGAGATGTTCTCTGACATTTATAAGATCCAGGAGATCACGAACGGGCTGTGCCTGGAGGTGGAGGGCAAGATGGTCGGTAGAACAAAGGGTAACATTGACGGCTCGCTCATTGGTGGCAATGCCTCTGCTGAAGGCCCAGAGGGCGAAGGCACTGAAAGCATAGTAGTCACTGGTGTAGATACTGGTTTTTTTGTCTTTTTTTTTTTTTTTTGAGACAGGGTCTCACTATGAAGTTGAGGCTGGCCTTGAGCTCACTTTTGTAGCCCAGGCTGGTCTCGAACTCACAGCGATCCTCCTGCCTCAGCCTCCCAAATGCTGGGATTACAGGCGAGCGCCACCATGCCCAGCTTATTGGTGTAGATATTGTAATGAACCATCACTTGCAGGAAACCAGCTTCACAAAAGAGGCCTACAAGAAGTACATCAAAGGTTATATGAAATCAATCAAAGGCAAACTTGAAGAACAAAGACCAGAAGGAGTAAAATCGTTTATGACGGGGGCAGTGGAGCAAATCAAGCACATCCTTGCTAATTTCAAAAACTATCAGTTCTTGCCGGGCGTGGTGGCTCACGCGAGTTCGAGACCAGCCTGGGCTACAAAAGTGAGCTCAAAGCCAGCCTGAACTGCACAGTGAGACCCTGTCTCAAAAAAGCCAAAAAAAAAACAAAAAAAAACAAAAAAAAAACTATCAGTTCTTTATTGGTGCAAACATGAATCCAGATGGCATGGTTGCTCTCCTGGACTATCGTGAGGATGGTGTGACCCCATTTATGATTTTCTTTAAGGATGGTTTAGAAATGGAAAAATGTTAACGGATTCGATGGCAACCTTGTATCTATCATTTGTCATAACTGGCTGCTGCTTGTCATCTACACAATACCAGGATTTTAGACAAATGGGACTGATGTAGTCTTGAACACTTCGTTTATTTTGACCGTGATTTAGTTGGAGTGAAGGCACTGTTTTTTAGGGAAAAAAACACGTCATGTAGGTTGTCTAAAAATAAAGTGCATTTAAACTCACTTGAGAGAATGCCTCTTAGTTTAATACATATCTAAACTAAGTCCATTGTAGTATTCATGGAGAAGATAGAGCCTGGTCAGAGACCACTGTTAAAAAGCATAAGACTGTCTTCAAATAACTACTGCAGTGGAACTACTTCTGAGACTGGAATATAAGGCAAGAATCAAGGTTTTAATTCTGAGTTGCAAAGAAGAAAAAGAGATTATGTTCATAGCAGTGCCAACATCTGAAGTGGAGCCTTACATATTTCATCACCTATAATGGAAGTAGTTAACCCTGGAAGAGATTACTAAAAGAATAAAAAGACTTAACTCAATTGGAAAAAAAAATAAAAATGAAGAAAAATGGTTCTATGGGATACTCTGGGGTGGGGTCAGGAGATGCATTTCATTGTATCAATCATGGCTGGTAAACATGATATTTGGAAGGATTTGGGGACAGCTCCTTTTATAGCGGTGCTTAGGAAGGACCAGAGAGAATAGCTCACAGAACGGTACTACCAGCTATCTGACTGGTAGATAGTAGTTGGCATGGGCCTGGGTCACACCTGGACAAAAGTTCTCATTATTTGGCATTTTATTTAGTTATTCCTGCATAGTCATGGTAGGCTCATTCTTATACCCTTTGAAACCTGCCAAAGTATGAATAAGTGCAGCGCTGCCACAGAGTGCTACTACTTTTCTGGAGAGGTTTCTAATTCCCTGAGTTGTTCAGATGCAAGTCTTCATTCTTGTCTCTGAAATCCTACCACTAGATCTCTAAAAACACATTAATTGCTTCCCACTTTGGACATCTGAACTGCAGCAAGTTAAGTTTCTTACATTTCTCAGTTCATGCATGTTTGCATTGTGCAAGCATGCAAGGCTTGTCATGTGTGCACATTAGTTAATTAATTAATTCATTAGTATGATACTACTGGTCACATTCAGGGTCTCACACACACTAAACAGATGTCATCCCACCAAGCCACACCCTAGCCTGTCTGATGTACTTTATTTTAGGTTTTCTGTTACTCTGAGTTTCTCTCTTAATCCTGTTTGAACAATTTTAGCCCTTAATTGCTTATTTAGGAACAAATTTGCAGTATGATTTTAGGATTTTATTATTAAGAAGGATAATGAGGCATAGCAAGGAAACCCATTTCATTTGTTTATGAAGTCTACGGAAATCCTTGCAACTCAGCAGTGGGGCCTGCAGGACCAGCTGCTTCTGCTTAAAGCTGTCCGTATGCTTCCTGAGCGCGTCTATCTTGGTTAGGCTTAACTTTTGTTGTCACCGTATCAGCTCTTCACCAGACACCAAGGAGACCTAGATGCCCTTTAGGAATAAGGCTTCTAGCAAAAAATTGAAACAATTTTGGTTAAGAAATAATACTATATTAAGTAAGTCTTCTAATCACTGTTACTGTTTTTGTATTAAATTATATCCTATTTCTGAGAAGAGTTTAAATGAGGAGCTTTCACACTGTAGGGACTTTGATTTAAGTTTATATAGTTCACTTATTCAGAAAAAAGTGAAACTTTTTATTTGAAACTTAGGTACATTAAACTGATCAGACGTTCTGGAAAATAAAACATCTTCTCCCATATTTTTATACTGTGTACCTGCTAATATTTAGAGGGTCATGTATATAACACCAGGTATTACTTTTATTATCATCATTTGGAAAGTGAAATAAAGCTGGCCAAAGTAAGAACAGTAGAATAAGCATGTTTCATTAAATTATAGTTTCAATAATGCATTTCATTATTATGAAACATCATCCGGTGTTGCATTGTTTTAGCTGCTCAATACCAAATGGAAAAGCATTTCACAATTAACAAAACCTACACCAAGGTGACCTTCCAATAATTTATTTTATGGCTGACTTGTGAGGCAGATATAAAATGCTGTATGATCTTTGATATATATTATAAATAAATTAAATGGAATTAATGTAATGCACATGCAGCTGAAAAGGGTATGGAGACAAGGAATATTTTTATGGAGTACCCCTGCATGAGAGAATAAAATAGGTGGTTAACCAAGCATCACATTACTTCTATTATCTCGCTTATGACAATGAAGACAATCAGATGAAAGAATTTTGTCAGAGGCTGTATTAAAAATCTATCATGCCTTATTTTTGACCCATGGGTTCAAATCCAATGTGTAAGCAGGAAGGATAAAGCCCCAGCTTTGCTCTTAACTCAGGACTTCAAAATGTTTCTAAGAGCCATTAAATTCTAGCAAAGATAGTTAATTGTTATTAATGACTTATTTTTCTTTTCTGTCTACGTATTTACTTGTTGTCTGATTTAATGCATGTAAGAGGATATTTCCATTCACTGTTTTATTCCTAAATATTAGTACTACATAAAATATGTATTGGATTTATACAATATAAAAGTATATTACATAATTCTCTTTTTTAAGAAAACAAGCTAATATTTGTGCTATTGGTTTTTTGCTTGGCAAATATTCTGGTTGACATACTCTAAACTATAGGTTAAATAAAAGCCAACTTCCAGTGGCTATAGTGACATATTCTTATAATCCCAGCATTCTGGGATTTTGCTAAGTGAACAGTGTTTAAAGAACAATCCCAGCCAATTTAGACAGTTCAATGAGAGTGTGTTTCAGAGCAAAGCAAAACAAAGCAAGGCAAAAACAGGCAGCCATTTTGTTCACTTTGAAAATATATTCAACGGGAATTGAAGAAAAGTGTCAGAATTGCAACAGTGGGTAGCTGGGTTGTTCATTTGAAAAATATAATCGATCAATCCTCATTATGTTTATATTGGGAAAAGATTAAGACAAAAACTTCTTCGCATTTAGTTCTCTGTATTCCTTTTTAAGGATTCTCATCTGTCTTAGAGTTCTCTTCTTGGAAAAATTCTTAATCCGGGTTTGTCAGTCTCCTGGGAAATTTAAAAGCGTGACAGCCTCAGGCACTCTGCGTGGCTCCTTGGTGGCACGCTCTTGTGCACGGATTAGTCCCTTGTATCCTAGTCTTTCCTCACAAGCTGTTTTTTGGTGGGCATTCTCATTGACAAGTGGTGGTGAATCTATGGCTCCTGGGCCACAGCAGCTGCCTGTTGTCATGGACGCTCTAAGAGCTTCGTCATCAGTGCCGCGGCCCTCCACCTCTCCCAGTGCAGTCTTGTGTGCTTGCTTTCTGTGAAACAATCCTTCTACATTATTTGCTGCTCTTTCAAAATGTAGAGCAGTGCCCAGACTGGACCATAACAAGCATGCTACTACATTTATTAAGCAAATGAGTAACAGAGCAGACATGCAGAGCTGTAATGTGAATAGCAGTCTCTAAATAAGCCGTGTGGGCTCACGGACTACTTGAGGTCCTTGTTGAAAGTAAAACAATTTTGGTTTTCTTTCAACTGTGTATAGGAAATGAATGTTCTTAAACTGTGAGTCGCCATTATTTTAAGGATTTCTTTGATTATTACAAGTTGAATCTTTCTTTCTTTCTTTCTTTCTTTC
>PVJA010020132.1:0-37397 GCA_004027025.1 Myocastor coypus | reverse complement strand
GGGGGGGGCATGGCTCAGTAGAATAAAGCATCTGTTTAGGAAGACACAGGAGCTAGGGATTTGTTCCATAACCTGTGGTGCCAGCCCTGCCCCCAGGACATGCTGAGACATCCATTGAGGAGTGGTATGGTGGCTCATACCTGTAATCCCAGCACTTGAAAGGCTGTAAACAGGAGGATCACTAGGAGTCCAATTGATGAAGTGAGACCTTGTAGACCCAGTACTAAATACAATAAATAAATAACAACTCAAACTGTGTTTGGTGGTACATGCCTATAATCTTAGCACTTAGGAGGCTGAGGCAGGAGTATCACCACAAGTTGCAGTACACCCATGCCTACATAGTGAGTTCAAGATAAGTCTGAAGTACATAGCAAAACCCTCCTCAAAATAACCAAAACTACCACACAAGCAACAAACAATAATATAAAAATTACCTCACTAAATAAAAATTACAAGTTCAAATATACTAGTACATCCAGACAGCAAGATGTGAGCATATTAAAACTTTCATGTGTTTTAAAAATTAGAAACCTTTTAGAAATGATCATCAATGAATTTTATGATGAAAAGAAATGGTTATGTCTTACATGTTAATGCCTTTGAGAGTAATCAGTTGAAGAGTATCTATGAAATTTTCATTTATATCAAACATACAAATGGAAATATTTTAAATAGAAATTATGAGCAAGTTGGACTTACCAACTGGAAAAATCCTTCCTAACCATAGAACAGTGCTATCAAAGTGGCCTAACCTTGCCAGGTCAAAATTCTTTGGTACCTGTGTGCTGTAAATAATACTCAAATTAGTCTGGGTTCTCTTAAGGTTGGATATGATATTTAAATCTATCTTTTATTGCTTGGCTTTAACAAGATTGTCTGAAAAAGAGAAAACAAAATAATAATTTGTAATATTATTAAACTCTAACAAACTAGTTGTTTACATATCACAAAATAGATTGCTTATTTCCATTCATTTTAATTTTCATATTTCCCTAGGCACCACACAGAGCAACTAATATCTAAGCAACATTAATTACAATGAGGTTGAGACATTTTATGGCATAATAAATATGGCTTAAAATTCCATTTAGAAAAATATTATTTTTCATCATATAATTTAACAAATATTTCCTTGTAATTGTAATAAAGTGAACATTCACTGATTTTGAGGCAATTTGAAGCTTTTGGAGTTCACATAAATCCCATCATATGAAAGTTTATTAAAAGTGATGAATTACTACCTGAAGAAATAAACAATTTTCTCAACCACTATGAATAAATATAAAATGAAAATTACATTTTGTATTTTATGAGCTATTGCTACAGTCATTTTAAGTTTATTGCTAAATACAAATTTAATAATTTCTGACCTATAAATGTATATTGCTATTTTTAGACAGAAAATGTGCACATTGTACTACATAGCAACAAAGACCTGTGAGACATGGAAAAAATATTAAAAATATTTTAGGAGGCATTTGCCATGCACAGACAAACATCATGTAATGAAGAAAAGCCAACCTTAATTTTCGTATTCAGTAATATTTTAACCTAAATTTTGGTGTATGGGGAAAGATAAACAAGTATATATTTCAGTAGTACCTTTCACTCATACACTGAAAATGCTAATAATAAAAGTAAAAATAAGTTACAATTTACTTCTCAAAAATCAGTACATATACAATTTCTATTCACATAGGTTTGATTTCTGTGTAATACAGAATCTAGAATCAACTTTAAGTAATATTCTAAATTTAAATGTCAGTATTGAATGCTGTATACCAAAAGGATCAACAAAATAAATGACAGTGGAAGGACTGGACTTAGTACTAATGTATCCACAGATGGGTCTTTAATAATCAGAGGGTATGCATGAGTGAGCATAATGGATTAAATATGTGCTTTTCTTATATTCTCAAATATTTAATTAATATTCCTAGAAATGAAACAACTTAAGGAAAGAACATAAGAACTAAAATGAAAAACACAAGGAATAAAATACATGGTAGATAAAACTTCATCAAATAAAGTATTAATCAACATTAAAGCATAAATTAATGCAATGCAGGAAAAGGAAACAATATAATATATAAATGAATCAAAGAGTTTGTTCTTTGAAAGAATAAATAAAATTGATAAACCCATAGCCTACATAATAAAAAAAGAAGAAAGAACCCAAATTAATGCAATAAAGAACAGAAAGGGTGAAGTCACTACAGACCCTGAGAAATTCAGAAGATCATCCATAAAGACTTCCAAAATCTTACTCTCACAGATGGAAAACACAGAGGAAATGGGCAGTTTCCTAGATACACATGAAATGCCAAAGCTGAGTTAAGAAGATATAAAAGATTGGAAAACCCAATAACAGAAAATGTAATTGGAAATGTAATAAAAAGCCCATGAACAAAGAAAATCCCAGCTCCCAATGGATTCAGTGGAAAATTCTACAAGAATTTAGAGAAGATTTAATGCCAACTTTACGCGAATTCTTCAATGAAATCAAAAGTGAAAAAAATTCTTCCAAAAAATCATTCTTGAAGGTAAGTATTACTCTGATTCCAAAAGTAGAGAAAGATCCAACTAAGAAAAAAAGAACTACAAGCTGATCTCTCTAATGAATCTAGATTCAAAAATCCTCAGTAAAATACTAGCAAACAGAATGCAGCAAATCATTAAAATGATCATACATCACTACCAAGTCCTATTCATCCCAGGAATTCAATAGTGGTTCAACATATACAAATCTATAAATGTAACAGACCACATCAATAGAACCAAGAAGAAAAACTACATAATCATTTCAATTGATGCAGGAAAACTCTTTTGACAAAGATGATAACTCCACATAGAATCAGAAACAATGCTCTGTTTCTCAACATGATAAAAGCACCTATGAGAAACCAAAAGACAAGATCATAGTAAACGGGCAATAAACAAAGCCCTTCACTTTAGAATGAGTAACAAGACAAATCAAGCTTCAGGATGTTGACTGTCTTTACTCCTACTCAAAATAGTTCATGAATCTGAAGACAAATGTTAAATAGGCCTAAAATCATTTCAGCTACAGAACAAGGTATGATCATGTTGCAAATAAAAGGTGAAGTAGTATTACTAAAATATGATTAAGCCAAAGGCTGTGCTAATAGAAAAGAATTCAAAACTTTTGGATCCTTAATCTTTATTAATTGAACAAGCGTGGTACTTGAATTGCATCTCAATAAAGTTGTTGTATAAAAGAGCAATCCAGAAATGATCATCTGAAATGTCCTTCCATTTAAAAACTAACTTTTGTACAATCTTTCTGTTAGAGAAAAACATCTAATCTGGGCATAGTGGCACATGTTTGTAACCTTAGCATTAAGTAGGCTGATGCAGAAGGATCAGTGTGAGTTCAAGCCCAGCCTGAATTATAGAGTGAGACCTGCCTGAAAAAAAAGAAAGGAAAACATCTAACATTGTGGAGATATGTGTATCCTTCATGAGTCATTTTATGCACATTCATATATCTGGGTAATGACAGTCCACAGATATACAGGAAATGAAAACTCAAGAACACAGCATAAAATAAAGTCTGTGATGGATTGAATTGTGCACCACAAGAAGCCAACATATAATAATTATCTGTAGTGGTTTTTGTCTAGTTGTGCCTCCAAAGGTTTATGCAGTGATTGGGCAGCCTTGTACAGTTTGTGATTAATTCATGACCCACGGCTGGGATTATGGATATGTTACACCCACCCTGGAGCAGAAAACCTCAATGCATAATAAGGAATGGAGAGAGAATTGCTCAGCACTCAGATAGCCACTGATCCTGCCTTCGTGCAATTGCTGTTTTTCTATTTTTCCACCATCATGAACAGCTGTCTTCTGCCATATGTAACCCTGCCTTCCAGCCAGCCAAGTATGGACTGAAACCTCTGTGAACTCTGAGCTACGTAATCTTCTCCTCTCTAATTTTGAGTGTCAGGTATTTGGTGCCAGCAATGAGAAAGAAGTAACTGAAACAATATTCTAAACTTGTTTTAGCTGCGAAGTCTAGGATAATCATGTTGGAAATGGTCTGTTATTTTTCTCTCTTTGCTTTGACAGATCGCCAACACTCAAAATAAAAGAAGGAAAAGTTTATTTATCTCAGAGGTATTGGATCTTTTAGTCTATACTGATCTGGCTTCAAGGCAGAGAGGTACATAGCAGCATGGAGAAGGCGTTAATTCGTGGTGGTGGCAAAGAGTGAAGAGCAAAAGGAGAAGCAGCAGTGCAGGCAGCTAGTTAGCCTCTCTGCCTTTCTCATGGTGTAATGCAGTGTCTGCCCCAGACCATTCATGCCCAGAATCCCAGCACTGGAACATGAATCAGTCACAAGCTCCAGAAGCTGCCCCATGGCTGCATGAGGCTTTGGGGAAACAACTAGATACAAACTATAACAGAAACTAAAATAATTAAAACTGTGCACCATTTTTAAAACTAGAATAATACTGTACCATCAACTATCAATACTTTGCATGTAAAATATGCAAATTAGAATATGCATGAAACATTATTATTTTTTAATAATTTTTATTTATTTTGAAGATTAAAAGCAAGAGCAAGAAAAGCAAAAGCAAAGACAGTATCAGAGTAACATGTAGCAGCACACCCAACACAAATTTTCTTTTTTTTTTTTTTGGTCTTTTTGAGACAGTGTCTCACTATCCAGTTGAGGCTGGCCTTGAGCTCACTTTTGTAGCCCAGGCTGGTCTCGAACTCACACTGATCCTCCTGCCTCAGCCTCCCGAGTGCTGGGATTAGAGGCGTGCGCCGCCAGCCCCGGCTACAAATTTTCAAAACTAGAATAGCTGGTAAATGATGATTGATACAATATCTATTTTTATTGTCAAATCTGTTACTCAGATTAACAGATATAATTTTGCTAGATGGGAGATATAATTGAATATTACCACATGCTTTCGAGAAATCTTAAATTTTTGTTCTCTCCCATTTTCTTTTATTACCATTTAAAACAAATTACTTTATTTTATTTATTTTTTTTCTTGTTTCAGAGCCTTTATTTGTTTATTCACTCATTTTTATGGCCAGCTCAGCCCACCCCAAGAGCAGGGCTGGTGCAGCATGTGGTGCCAGGGATCGAACCGCGGTCCCTGAAGCCACCCAAGCTTTCCTAAGCAGGTGCTTTAGACCACTGAGCCATCCCGCCAGACACCCTAAAATAAATTACTTTAAAACAGTATATTACTGATTGAAATGACATTAGAAACAGTACACATTTAGAAGACCAATACGACAGATAGTTCAATCACTGTTTTAGAATTACACGTTGCTGTCCTCAGTGTAGTAGCTTCGTTTGCAGATATCATCATGGTGAGCTTTCTAACCATTAAATGCTATTTTAAAAAAGCTGATGGAAATTATTAGGACAATAATTGTCTTATCCTCCTAGTATATATTTGTGTATGGTTTGGCCGCCCCTGCCCCTTTTTTTGTATTTTTTATTTTAGAGAAGGGTCTACAAGGTATTTACGTTCTCACTACTAGATCAGCCTTGTAGTGATCTGCCTGTTTACAGCCTCCCAAGAGCTGGGATTACAGGAGCAAGTCCCCCCACGCAGTCTCAATGGCTGTCTCAGTGTGCCATGGGGGCGGGGTCAGCACACAGGCCTGGGGATTGAACTACATCCCCTGCACTTGTTTCCAGGCACTTTAATCTGCTGAGCTATTTGGCCGGCCCTTGCCCTTACCTTATTATTTCCTCTTTCGAGTTCTTATATTAAGGAGACCATCTGATATTTAAACATGTGGGTATGTTGTAATTCACTTATGAATATAACCTCAATTTGTATCCAATTACCTATGAAGGCTTTGAGTTTGCATTTATTTATAGCTGAGTAATATTCCAGTGTATAAAAACACTGCATATTTTTCATTCATTTCTTAGGTGACAGGCATTTTGATAGTTTCCAAGATTTGGCTATTACAAATTGTGCTGATATAAACATGGGCACACATACATCACTATGTTATGATGTTTTCAATTCTTTTGAGAATCCCAGAAAGGGGATAACTGTATTGAATGGGATTTCCAGTCCTAATTTTTTGCAGAGCCCCCACACAGATTTCCATAATGGTTGTACCAGGCTATCTTGAGGCCAGCAGTAGAGAAAGATTCCTTTTCCCCAACAAACGTCTCCAACATTTGATGTTGCTTGATTTCTTTATGATAGCTGTTTTTTTTTCTGGAGTAAGACAGTATCTCAATATTGTTTTAATTTGCATTTCTTGAATGATGTGGAACATTTTTTCATGTATTTATTTGCCTCTTGTATTTCTTTAATGGTGCAGTTGATAGTAAAATGACCAACTACGAGATATAAGAAACAACCAAGTAGACATTTTATTTGGAGTTCCAAAAACAATTTTACAAGTTTTAGTCTTTTGTAGCATACCAAGAAAAGGAGTTGGCTAGCAGTCAAATATTTGGCAATTTTTTGAAGCCATGAAATAGTCAATTTTGAACAGAAATCTGTTACTATAAATTCTATTCCATGAAAAAATAAGAAAACAATTCTTATAATTACATAGTGAATTTGAAAAAGAAGTTAAACTTTTAAAAACACTCAAAATAAGAGAGAATTAGCAGTGATTGTCAATCCTCAACAGGTCATTTTCAGTAATACTTGATATGATACTAAAATGCAGAAAAATATTTTGAAAATGTTAACTCTTACATAGTATATTTATCCATGAAATTATTAGAGATACTGTATTACATCCCTTATTTTGATTACAACTTTTTACCTTCAGTTTTCAAGGAAACATGTAGATTCATTCTTCAATAAAATCAATTTATTTGTAAAGTATATGATTTCATGACCATGATACATTTAAAGCATTTAAAAAAAAAACATATAATGCGTAGGGAAAACCTAGTGTGGTCCAGCATTAGCTGTAAATCTTTCATAAAATCAGTTCATTTTCCATAACATGAAGCTAGGCATAGATTTTTGTGAATCATTAACACAGTGCCTGAAGGCTTACACATTGCAGCTATGAAAGCATCAATTTCTATACCTATAGTCTTATAAATATCTTTTCTATGCTACAGAAAGTCTCTTCTCTGGATTGTCTAATGCAATGTCCTGAACCCTTCATAACTGAGAATGTGTTTCTCTTCTTGCTTGCTATAAATGAACTGTTCTTTGATGCCATTTTAAGAGATATTTAGGGGACAAGAAAATAATCAATCTAATACTTTTTTAAATATTTTCATAGTGTACAGTTAAACAAATATTTTAAGCTTGAAAATAAGTTACATATAGTAAACACTTTCTACTGTGAATGCATGATTACCTGTTGGAAAATAAAAGCTGAATAAGTTGCTCTTTGTAGCTGTAGCTGGAGGGATGCAAGCAGCTCACAGCCCTGCCATGCCTCTGCGTGGTTCCTGGACATATTTAAGAATCACCAGAGAGTCTGCGCCTGGGACCAAAGAAAGTGCGGAATCCAGGAGTGTTAGATTTCCCTTGTCTTGTCACTTTGCTACTCTTAGTTCTTTTGGTAGATGACAGTAAGAGTATTTACTGACCAGTATTATTTTTATTTATCATTTCTTAAATCTTCCTTTGCAAGCACTAACTAAAATTGTCTCTTTCTTAGTGATTTGTAGTAATGAGCATATTTGCTTGAAAACATTAAAAACTTCTGCAACATTGCTTTTAGTATTTCTTAGATATTAAGAATAGTATTTTATTAGGCTACAGAAATATAATATATTTCTCTTCCATAAGCACACACTTTTGTTACCAAACGATGTACATTAGTGAATTTCTTGTTTACTACACTGCAGTCTTTAACCAGGGGACAAGAACTTTTGCTTTTGCTTTGGATGGCCCACTACCCTCTGTGTTGCATAGTTGCCATGCAACGGTTGTCCACAC
This sequence comes from Myocastor coypus, assembly GCA_004027025.1. Classification (NCBI taxonomy): domain Eukaryota; kingdom Metazoa; phylum Chordata; class Mammalia; order Rodentia; family Myocastoridae; genus Myocastor; species Myocastor coypus. The sequence continues at coordinate 29,460 of PVJA010020132.1, read as the reverse complement.
GACAAATCTGTGCAAGGAAAAGCCCTAAAGGAACTAGTTAATGGCTCTTGCAGCCCTATTGTGCAATGTTATTTAAGTTTCCTGTGCATTCTTTCCCAGTTCATTTGTCACTTGTCACAAATCACAAGTGACAAATGGATCCAGAGAAGGATTAAGAAGCCAACTGAGGAGGAGAGTCTAAGAAAAGGAGAATCCTTACTATCTCCCTTCTACCTACACAATATCAGACGTGCATGTCAGCAACATTTGTGTAAACCACTGGGACTTGAAAGTTAGTTTTATAATGGTTAGCCTACTCTATAAATTTGTACTTTGTAGTTATAGTATAAAATCAAAACAGGGCTGTTGCCATCTTAATAATATGCTTATGACATGCAGGACCATAAAATAGAAACTCATGTGCCAACTTGCACTTTAATGATTCCACAGGCAACAAGCTGCTATAAAATCAAATTTGAGCTATTACATTTCTGACCCCATTTACATAATATGAACCCCATGGGGTGGAGAGGTTATATCTGGAGCAGGAAAGGATGATTAGATATTTTAAAACAAATTGCATATAGAAAGTGTAATCAGGATTGGATTTGGCTCACAGAGCAAGAATGCCTTTCCTGGTAGATTTCATCCCCAGAAATCTGAAGACACACAGGTTCACTCTGTGGCCCCTTTTATTCTCCTGGACCAATACATTCCTTTTGTTTCATAATATGGTCACCTGATTTCATTATATATGATTTTTAATTTAAAATGTGTGCATATTTAATAAAATGTATCACTTTATTGAAAAGCAATTGTAAACGTAATGTATTTTAGGTGAACGTATGTTGTAAGATATATTTCATTTTAATCACGACTGGTGTTTTTTGTTTAGTACAGAGGTACTAAGTTTGTATAAAAACTCAGTTACAATGTTTTATGAAAACACTGTATTTTACATGAAGCATGTTCGTACATGAACACATACTCATACATGGAAATAAGTACCTGATAATAACTCTACCTGTCTGTCGGTTGGCTAAACTCTAAATGTCTTTCTGGAAATCTGCTTTCTACACCCCTTTCTTCTATACTAAACACAAGCACCAATGTTCACACTAGTGAGAAAAAAATCATTCTATTGATAGCAGCTGGGGCACAGAGGGACCTGTGCATGGTATTTTTTCTTATTGCTAATGCCCTGTACATCACAATGAAGAAACAGGGGAACGATTTATTAAATCTTGTTTATTCTTTGTGACACAGATTTCCAATTTTTCCTCATGTATCTTTCTGAACAGTTCATAGTTTGCTGTTTGCCTTTCCACCTTCATAATTTCAAGGATTTATCATGTACAAAATGTATTCACCATCTACCTTGGGAATGGTTCTGTATATCAATCCCTTCCTAGCTCTCATTGTAGCTCAGGAAGTCTACATTTGAAATTCTGGGGAAATGTTACAGGAATTCTAGGGAGTCAATTCCAATATACCATTTCCAGGGCAACCTATGGTGAGAATAAAGAAGCTAAGGCATGTTTGTAGTAATGGGAAACCAAGGAGTCCTACGTCTAGCCACAATGATGGCTATTTATAATAAAGTCCTCAATCCAGGGCTGAACCTGGGTTTTCTTAATTCATCAAGAAACGAATGACTTGAGGATGACTGATTGTGAGAATTGCAGGCAGTAGTTTCATAATATGAGCTGGGCTAAGTAGGAGGCCTGGCATCACCTCTGTAATACGCAGAGAGGAAGAGAAATATCCATAACACCATAACACAATTGAGATAGTACCTAATGTGTTGGGATCTGTGATTGATTCAGCTCTAGTGTGTAGTCTTTCAAGCCCAGGAAATCATATCCTTTATCTCAGAGCTGGATCCAGCTGGCAGTGTGAAACATTGGTCCTTCATCTTGCCTCATGCACGTTCACACAAGGAAATAATAGAGGGATCTAGGGAAACAATGCCTGCACTCATCAAAGACTACCATCAGAACCTCTGTTGGACAAATATGCATTGCTTAAAGCCAACTCAAGGGATAAAGGAAAGTCTTAGCCAGCTCTGTACACATCTATACATGGAAATACGAGCTGGGCGTGGTGGCGCACGCCTGTAATCCCAGCACTTGGGAGGCTGAGGCAGGAGGATCAGTGCGAGTTCGAGACCAGCCTGGGCTACAAAAGTGAGCTCATGGCCAGCCTGAACTGCATAGTGAGACCTTGTCTCAAAAAGACAAAAAAAAAAGATAGACGGTCAGGTTCCACCAAAGTGTAAATAACTGGGCCTTTTTAAAAAAGAGTTGTTCAGTTGGTCCTCCACAGTTCTGCTGTGATATTTGCCTGCAGAGAGAACACAAAGGCCTCTTTCCCAGGAAGCAGCTTTAATCATCTTAGCACTGACTCAATGGATTCTTATCCAAAGGATGAGTGCTGAACATGGTATAGCTGCCACCTTCTATATAATATTTGCATCTTATCTTGCTTACATGGGCATACACTAATATCTTATAATGTATTTGGATATATATTAACATTCTATAGTACAGCTGAGTTTGATTTCTGTTACAGAGTACACCAGAAGCACACATACTACATTGGGGACAACAATGTGCAATATAACAACCATGGTTGAATATCTTTCATCATGTTCTTTTAAATGTGTACTGTCTCTAATGTTTTATCTATTATCATTATACACTCTGCAAAGTAAAATTAAAATATAAAAAGTAGAAAGACTAGAAAGGTATTGATTGATTAAAAGAAAGAATTAATGTTTAACTGATCCATCTTGCATACCTATATCTGGTAATCTGAGCAACAAATATGATGGTAACTATACATGCTGTAACAACCATTGTTAATTTTCTACTCTTGAAATTCTATACCATTTGTATTGTCTTATGTTGTTTTGTTTCTGTCTTTTTTCTTGTTACTTGTGTTTTCATTTTTATTTTTCATCTTTAAAAGTAAAAAGAAAAATACTTACAGAGAAGCTTAGACCCCTATATTGCAAAAAGGTCCCATTCTGACATGTCAGGAAGCCTCTACAATATTTACTCCTTTGATGCATGGGTGGCATTCTATTTTGGATCAAAGGGAATCCTCCTGGATCAGAAGGGTATATCCCTATAGCGACATCATTTTTCTTTTGGCCATCATCTCAGTGAGGCTAGAGGTAGAAGACATACCCAAGGAAGCCATGAAAAGTGGATAAAATGAGTTCTCCAAATCAGGTATGTAGTGTCTATGAGTGTTTTGAGTTTCTCCACAGTTGAAAACCATACACTAACAGTTTCCTGGGGTTGCAACAATGTCTAGAGCTGGGCTGGATCAAAAGCAGTTTTCCTCATTCGATCTTTCCTCAGCTCTATGGCCAGTCCCTCATCACCTATTTGTAGGCAGCAGTTGCTTTACATTAAATTTTTCATGAAACCCTCCCTCAGCAAGAAGATCTCTAAAACCCTTCCTCAGAAGCAAGCAGATATCTATGGTCAAGAGATTTTGATATATAGTAGTGATTATCTTGCTCTGTTGTTTGGCTATTGAGTTAAGAGTTTTGATGCTCTACTTAAAATTTTTACAACTGCTTGCGATCTAACCATGTATGTTAATATATAAATGGGGATGCAATAGCTTCAGGGCCCATCCTTTTCCCATGTGGCAGGCCCATAATACTGAATTGTGCATTTAGGTGGTCATTTGTCAACTTTCTAATTGTCATTTTGCAGGATATGTCATTTTCTATGGGTCCCTCTATACCCATACACTTGAAGCTTCCAGATATTCTGCCTTAGCCAGTGTGATAGAGTGAAAGACAGATGGATCATTCCTAATTCAAGACCCTGACACTGGGGAAAGCACAACATAATTCCTCCACACTGTGGCCTGCTACTTCATGTCTGCACTGAGCCCTGAACTGAGGTTTGTGTTCTAGGTCCCACTTAGATGAAAAAACTTCAATAAGGGGAGAGTGTCTGATTCAAGTACTAAAGGTACTCACACCACTAAGTCTTCCAGGTTGGGTTGTAAGACCTTTGAGTAAGACACACTAGGCTTTGGACCAGAGACACTGAACCATCCTCCCCTTAAGCCAAGGCTGGTTTTTTCTAATTATTGAAGTCTTGAAAGGTCAAAATCCCTGAAATACAGCTTGGGTACTCTGTGTCTGTGGCAGTATAAGGTTATGGAGATCAAATTCTCTGGCTTCCAATGGCCATTGACCACTCATGTCTGTTTCCCCATGTACCTAACAAGAAGAGACATTCAGAATATAGGGTACAGGGTCTGACAGGGCTAAATACGGTTGTGATGGGAGGGGAGCTCTTTTTCCTTAGAAAATGAGTGAAAAACCTGACAAGATGTGGTCACTTAAATTGTTGTGGCCGTCTTGAAATGTAATAGCGATGGAGAGAAAGGGAGGGAGAGACAGACAGACAGAGAGAGAGAGAAACAGACACAGAGAGAGAGACAGAGAGGGAGAGACAGAGAGACAGGGAGAGAGACAGAAACAGAGAGAGACATAGAGTGACAGAGAGTCATTTTCCTACTTTCTGTTTCCTGGATTAAAGATAGTAAAATTAAGAGGATTACATGTCCCAGTGCACAACTAAAATTGGAGGCCTCCTTTTGGTGAAGAGCTGCTAGCTTATCATTACCCTTACAAGTCGCTCAAGAGGCACAGCTCCAACTGGGTAATAAGTCCAGCAGTCACAAGGAAGTTTGGAGAGGAGCTTGTTGTCTTGGTTACTTTTCTCTCATTATGAGGACAAAATAACCAACACCCAAAATTAAGAAAGGAAAGGTTTATTTAGCTTACAATTAGTGGAGATTTTGGTCCATGCTTAGCTGACTCCAAGACAGAGTGACACACTTCAGAGGCTAGCAGTTCATGGTGGCAGGAAACAGCAAAAAAGCAAGAACAAATGGGAGGAATCAAAGCAACAATGGCTACAGAAAGCAAGTCTGTCTCCCTTATGTCACATTCAGGCTGTTCACCCCAGGTCAGGTGTACACTCACACCCATAATCCCAAAAGCACTCACACCCATAAACCCTGCATTGGATTATAAATTAATTAGAAACTCTAGAAGCTTCTTCAATGACAGCATGAGTATTTGGGGGGACAAATAACATAACATTCTATCCCTGGTCCCCTAAGCACTCATACACATCCTTTTATGCAAATGGCATTTTACTGTATCTGTAAGAGTTGCCAAAATCCTAATAGTTTCAACATTACTTGAAAAGTCCAAGTCTCTAGTCTTAAGTGTGAGTCCCTGTACATGTGAAAAGTTAAATACTCCCAACATTCAATGACACAAGATAAGCATTTCCAATCCAAAATGTACAAACAGCAGGATTGGAACAAAAGTAAGTCCAAACTTCAGGAGGGCAAAAATTAAGTCCTACAGTTCCATGTGGAACATTCAGAGCAATATTTGGCAAAATGTGGCTCTGCTCCTATGGCACTCTTAGTAGTAGCTCAAATGGCCAGCCTTACTTCCTCCCTGCAGTTTCCCTTAGATGATCCATGTTTCTGGCTTAATCAGACTTCTGGGGTTTCCATTGCACTTTAAGCTTCTCAATCTCCATTTAAGACGGTCTTGTCAGGGTCTCATTGCCTGGCTTCCATGAGCTTGTGAAATTGAGAGGGAAGCCTTCTAACCTCAGAACTCTTGAATTCTGCCAGTGCCCAAATGCCAACACCATGTGTATGATGCCAAGGTCTGCTACCAGTTAGAGCACTAGCCAGTCTTTCTTCCTTCTTGGCTGTAGGGATTGCTGAGCACTCTGACCCTGATTCCAAGCAAGAGATTCCTTCCGTTGTCACCACTCTGGAACCTGCTGAGGTTACTGCTTCTATTCTGGAAAATGGGACTGTTTGGCTTTTTCTCCAAGGCAAAGTCCCTCATCCTTGCAATTCTGTGGCTGCCAACAGTATAGACCTGCCACCTCCTGTAATGCCTTCAAGCTGTCTTTTCCACACACCTTCTCCTTCTCCTCATTGATCCTCTCAGGTATATATTTTCAATTCTCAGCTTTATTTGATCTTCATTTCTGGCCAAACTCACATTTTAAATCATCTTTCTTGGTTCTCTGCTCTTGACTCTTGACATAAATTTGACTAATAGCCCCGACAAAAGCCATGCCACAGCTTCAAAATTTGACTGCATTGAAGTTTCTTTTGCCAGATGCCACCATGCTTAATCTTAGGCAAAGGCAATATCTGAAGATATGAGCAAAATGCAGATAAAGCTTCTGCCAAGGCTTAAGACATATAATCTGAAGTCTGAGAGCCAATGCAGTTCTTCCTCCCTAGAAATGAAGGAAACCTCTCCAGACCACTCCTTTATTTTTAATAGATTTTGTGCAGAGTTTCATTATGCAGCTAGGACTCAGTGATCCTCCTGCTTTTGCCCTCCCCAGTGCTGGGATTACAGGCCTGTACCACCGTGCCAGGACGTGTACCTGAGGGTGGAGTTGGTATAGCATGTGGTGTCAGGGATCAAACCCCAGTACCTGTGTTTGCCTGAACAGGTGCTTAGTCCACTCCCCAGCCTACATTTTACAGATCCACTTTCTACCCGTATTCTGGTTTTCTATGCTCTGACCAGAATCACCCATACAAAACAGGCAATGATGTTCCAGCTCTTCTCTTGTGGGTGACCTCTCAAAACCTTTCCTATCGCTTATAAGCCATTTCAAAGTGTATAATCACATAGTCAGGTTTAATCATAGCAATGATCCCACTTCTCTGGTACCAAATTCTGTTTTGGTTGCTTTTCTCTCTTTGCTGGGACATAATACCCAACACCCAAAAGTAAGGAAGGAAAAGCTTATTTACATCAAAGTTATCAGAGATTTCAATTCATACCTTGCTGACTCTGCAGTAGTTTAGCACATGGCAGAGGGCCACACTTTATGGCAATGGAAAACAGGAAAACAGCAAGAGCAAATGAAGGAATAGAGGTTAAAAAGACTGGGTCTCTCCCTTATGTTACGTTTTGGCTATCTGCCCCAGGTTGAGATGTAATACTCACATCCATAATCTCAGCAGCGCATGCATCCGTAATCCCAAAACTGGATTATGAATTAGTGACTCCAATGACTGCATGAGACTTTGTGGGGACAATTGACACAAAGTATAACACTTGTTCACACATATTCTTATCACTGAACTTGTATTTTCATTTACATGGTAACATTCTACATTTTAGGATTATCTAGGGACTTTTTTTTATATTTGTGACACATTCATCAGAAAGTATCAATAGTATCAGTTAGGAATATATAACTGATTTTCTGGATTAATATTCCTTTACCTTGGTTGAGTCTGAATTTGAATTAATCCTCATTCAGAGAGTATTTTGGTTTGAAACAGATATGTTGATTTTGATGTTAGAGGATAGAATTATTATTAAGTTTTATTAACTTATTAAGTTTTCAGGTCCTGGGCTGGAAAAATTGCTCAGCGGCCTAAAGCGCCTACCTAGGAAAGTTTAGGCAACCACAGGGACTGTGTTCAATCCCTGGTACTATATGCTGTGCCAGCCCCATCCGAGTGCAGGCTGAACCTGCCATAACACAAATAAATAACTGAGGATTAAATAAAATAAAATAAAATTAAATTAAAAAACGTTTTCATGTCCTTTGGAGCCTCTTTAAGAATGAAGAGTGGGTGTGATAAAGTCCAAGTTACTCCCTGGCCTGACCTGGTTAGGTGCACACAGCAGTCACATCATGGGGTCCCTAGTAAAAGCATCCAATGACAGCAAGAATCCCACTCAACAGAGGAAGGTGGACACAAAGAGGTCCCTCTCACCACATTGCTAGCTGGCTGGGAGGTCTCAGCAAGGCTTATGGCAAAAAGGAGAGCTAGAGTTCCAAATACAGTTAAGAGCAAGGAGTAGGAGTACAATACAGACAGTGTCACAAAGGGTATAGTCTGTCTGCATCACCAGTCGGTGGCATTCTCAGGCTTCTGCCAAGTATAGACTAGTCATCCTCCAGCATGAGGAGTGCAGGGGTATCCTGTTTCAATGGTGCTCCAAGGTCAGGATCTGCTTCTTTGGATCATCAGCTTACACAGCACCAGTGAGTCAAGGATGTATCTCTAGCCTAGAGACATCGGTTTACTGTACGTAGTAACTCCAGCAGACGGTCTCACCTATCTTTGCTGCTGCACTAGGATTGGTTAGAATAATAGTAAATGGGCCCCACCAGAGAGATTTCATGGGTTGCACATTTCATTCTTACATCCACACAGCATCCCCTTGTTTAAAAGAGCGAGCATCAGTGGCTAAACTCACAGGCAATGGTTCCTTAACCCATTGGGGCAGTGTAGATAAGGCTGAGCCTAATTCCTGGATATGCTGTCTCAGAATAAATGTTGTAAAGTCCTTCCAATCCTCCTTATGGCATGAGTAAGAGTAGAGAGCTACCCATCAAAAATTTCAAACAGGGAAAGTGCTATCTGGTTAGTGGAACTAAATTTAATTCTCAGCCAGGCTATTGGCAAGTGCTGGTCCCAGTGCAAGTGAATCTTTTTGGCATAGCTTGCTCAGGTGCAGCTTTGAAAACCAACAAATAAATCCCATTTCCCTGAATTCTCCAGAGCTATGCCCTACAGTTTCCAAGTAATCTTTAGTCCTTGTGACTAATAGCTTCACAACTTCTGCAATGGATGCTCACCCATTGCCTTATTCAGGAATTCAAAAATGAGGGATGATTTCTCTTATAAGTGCACCAGATGTTCCAGAAACTTTTTTCCATGTGAGTAAAAAAGGCCTCTATGCAGCCTGAGAAAATGCACACAAATTGTGGCCACAGACTTTAGGAAGCTCATTAAAATCCACAGCACCATTTTCACATGGAACTCCCCCAACTTTTTGCACCACAGGAGAGATACTGTGCCTATCATGGGGATTTTATTTTTTATTTATTTATTTATTTTTTTGTCTTTTTGAGACAGGGTGTCGCTATGCAGTTGAGGCTTAGCTCACTTTTGTAGCCCAAGCTGGTCTCGAACTTGCACTAATCCTCCTGCCTCAGCCTCCCGAGTGCTGGGATTACAGGCATGAGCCACCACGCCCGGCTTCATGGGGATTATTACAGGCACACATTTCCCATTATTCACATACCACTAGATCTATGAGGAAGAGCTATGTAGAAATGCTGACTTGTGGAAGTCTTAAGACAGGTTAGCTGATGAAATTTTATGACAAAAGCTGCGATCAGAGGCTAGGTGTTTTTCACCTGAAGGTCTTTATGCTTCTCTCACACATTTGGGAGGTAACCTCCATCCTAACTCTGAAATTCTTATGTTGTGAACAACTAGGGTTCTTTTTTGGCAGAAATCTTGCCACAGTGATGGAATGCAGGGTTGCAATGGCAAGGAATTCCCCCCTTTCATAAAACTGCTATCATTCATGAAATATGCAGCATGGAGTCCTTGAAATTCTGGTCCCCTAAGACTAGTTGGTTGGAGAACACCTCCATGACCTCAAAACATATAGCTGGCCTCCCACAGGAGAGTAAAGAGCAATTGGATCTTTACAATACAGCCTTTCTAGGCTTGGATAGCTAACAGCATCTCATCTACAAAATGGAGTAATACACAACCATGTTTATGTGCGAAAAAACAAAACAAAACAAACAAACAAACAAAAAACATGGTCCTTGGGTCAATGCCAATGCCATAAGAAGAATGGTCAGGGAGGTTTTGAACCTTTGTGGGAGCCTTGGTCTTTGTTATCATTTTCTTTTTGGATTTTCCTACCGGAGGACAAAAATTGGTTGGCTCTATGGAGCAGCATAGTATGCAGCATAAGTTGTCCTTGAGACCTAAATATCTAAGAAGATGGTTTCAGCAAGGATGGCTCCCAAGAAAGTGTAAGGGTTTGCAACAGATGGGAGCAGGGTATAATGGCTTGGCTTTTGGTTTGCCAATCTTGAACTGGCCAATAGGCATCTATGCTCATTTTTGGACAAGTAGGAGAGATGTGATATATGGTGAATGGAAATATCATGGGATGCCATAACCTAGAAGCCTCCCCAGAGCTTTTGCATCCCAGTCCATGCCTGATGAGAGATGAAGCATTATCTTTGGCAAATTGGCTCTGCCCCTAGCTTTAACTCGACAGTTACTGGAAGCACTCCAAGTCAATCCAGGTGTATTGTCTTCAGGCCATACTCCATTACCCTGTAGGGAACCTCTACTCCCAGTTGTGGCCTCTCTGTAAGACTGTAAAAGCATCATTCCATGCCTTGGAAGACCATAATTGTCTTGATTTTTTATTTTTATTCTTTGGGAAATTAAAGCTGCCTGTCCATGGGGATTGAAAGTTCTCTGGGCCTAAAGCTTTTCAAATAAATTTCAACCCATTAAAGCCACAGGACAACTGAGGAAGTATAGGAATTCATGAATAATGTCTAGGCTGCCTGAATTCCATTTTCAGGCAGCAGCAAAGGGCAACATCTTCAGTTACCTGTGGTCCCCAATTAAGTGGCTGTATCCACAAGAGGGTGTAGAGATCTGTTGGTCTCAGTGTGATTTGTCGTACCTGGGGAGAAATAGCTATAGGAATGAGGAAAGGGTAGACAAGATGACCCGAGCTGGGTTAGGTGGTGGCTTATTTATGTGGTTGGCGAGATGACCCCTCTGAACAATAGTAAGAGCTTTTATTTATACCTTTAAAAAGTTTCAAGACACAAGGTTTTCTAGCAACTAATAACTCAAATGTGCAGTGTTTATCTCAAGGATGTTTTTTTCTGAGGTAGCTTCACTGCTTTAGGCAATGACGCTCCATCCTTCCCTCCTACATTGGATCAATTTCCCACTTTAGTGGTTCCACACAAGAGGACACCCATAAGTCGGGGGACAAGGGGGTGGGGACTAACAAAAGAGGGCCCAATATGTCCTGGTCTTAATATCCACCAGTGGCAGCCAGATCTACAAATCATCTTTGGGATCTTGGGTGGCTTCTAATGTAGCTGGTAATGGTTCTGGACTGTGTGTCCTCAATTCTCCTGTTTGAGGGGAGAAAGAGATTGTTCTACCTGGTATTATTCTTACAGTCTCTGTATCGGAGAGAGTCAGCACATTTTTTCCAGTCTAGCCTTGTCACCATAAACCTCATCCTCTACTTTGGATGTATCCTTGCAAGGTTGTCTCAATCATTTTGGCAGGGATATTCCCAGCAGGTCTGCTTTCTTCTTTATTTTGCAACTCTCCTCCTGCTGAACCTCTTTAGTTCAGGTAACAAACACCTTGACTGTCACTTCCAACACTTGCTTTACATTCACTTCAGTAAAACTCTCCACTTTCTGTAATTTATGCAGGAGATCTCCTTGATCCTGGCTGGCAAATGCCACATTCACCATTTGTGGATTCTCAGCTACTTCTGACTCAAAGGGGGTACACAGACAATGTTTCACATAGCCTTCATATAATTTGAGTAGTAGGCTTTTGAAGTACCTCTAAATATTTTCCATGTTTATGGCCTCCTTTGTTTCTTAATTTATCACCTTGAGCAAGCCATCCTGGGTCATTGTGGTTAAGGTGAATCCTCTTTGCATGTTTCAGTCCCATTAGGATTCTGTCCTGGCAATTGCTTGTAGGTGTAAGCCTACAGATTCAGTGTTCCAGCTGAGGCATTTTTTTTTTCAACTAGCATAGTGTAGTTTGAGTGACGCAGTTGTAGCTCTCCTTGTTGAATAGGGTTAAGAGGAGTTGCTGCCAATAAGTCTGGATGGGCAGGTGGGGCCAGATGATGAACTACACCAACTCAGTCATTGCCTGGATTTTTTTCAGTATATGAAGTTTATGGCTTTCCCAGTTAAGGTGGTCAGTGGTGGTGAAATGTTGCTATCTAAACACTCATTCCTTCCTTGGATCTATCCTTGCGGGGCATGATAAATAGGTCCTTACCTCTCTCAAAGTGGCATTTACATGGCACCTTGACAAGGTTTGACCTTTGGGCTGCTAAATGGGATTTCTTGATGGGTGCCTACAGGATTTTGGGGAGTAAGAATGAGTAACTCTGGGGAAGCTGCTATTGTTCAGGTCTCAAGGGAGGCCTCAGATCATGGTTGGAACAGAAGCAACTCTGAGGGGCTGACTGCTTCTGGTAGAGCCTCTTTATATCAGGGGCTCATGTGGTGGTAACAGTGATGGATACTATACAGCACATAGAAGCAAGAGTCCATCTGATTCCTCAGACAGAATTTGTTTGACTTTGGCTGATGTTTGAAAGTGTCTATTGCCCTAGAAATCATCACTGTATGGCTCAACTCAGTGCAAGCCTTCAGCCAAGGTGGCCAGGACAGGACCAAGTATTGCCAACAGTCAGTATAAGGAATTGGTCAGGATGGCTGGTTTCCCCTGCAAAATCCCTGAACACTTGGCTAATTAGCTCCATATCAAGTGAGCCTTCAACAAGCAATCCCACCCAAAACTTATCATGTGAGCCCTCAATGGCCATCGCATCTCGCTAATGGGAACCAATTAATTGTGCTGAAATTGGCGCCAATGCGAACCAATTAATTGCACTTTCTGAGCATCAGATTAACGCCGCAGTCACCTGACTATCCCTTTATAAAATTATTTAACATACACTTTGCAGAAACGTACTCTGATTTGCTCCTATTTCCTCATGAAAGACAACTGTCATGAACAAGATTGGAAGGAGAGAACTGGAAAGGTTTTATTTATTTTTCTTTTTCTTTTTTTTTATTTTTTGTCTTTTTGAGGCAGGGTCTCGCTATGCAGCTGAGGCTGGCCTTGAGCTCACTTTTGTAGCCCAGGCTGGTCTCGAACTCACACCAATCCTCCTGCCTCAGCCTCCCGAGTGCTGGGATTACAGGCGTGAGCCACCACGCCCGGCCAGAACTGGAAAGGTTTTAAATGGAATAGTTATGCACTTGGTTAGTCCTTATTGAGATGCACTCTGTGAAAGATGTGCCAAGCACATCTTAGCATTGGTTGTGTTCCTCGGGGCCTATCCTTGTTCTTTGCTGTATGAGGATCACCAAAGAACCATGGATCAGTAACCACTATTGATTTAGGCCATGTGGTCAGGTCGGAACCTTCCTACATTTGTCTCATTAACACGCATGCACACAAAGACTGCAACCTGTTTCCAAGTGCCCAACACCTTGGGCTGTAGTTTAATTCCCTGTAGAATTATTCCTACAACTCTAGTACTCCAGTTTGATCCCTAGTTCCTGACAACCATGGTTTTAATTTCAATGAAACTTACTCAGGCAGTTCTGGGAAGTGCTCAGGCTGCCCCTATTTATTTTTAAAGGCAGGTCTATCAACTTGAGCTTGGGTCACAGGAGCTTTGGCAGGTGGTGCTCCTTGAACTGCTTCTTGGGGTCTCATGTTCTGATGTGTGTCCAGAGCTCTTGCTCAAGCTTGGACAAATGGGCCATACTCTCCGATTGATTAAATGCCAAAGAAATTATGCCTCCTGGTGACTGGTGTTGCAGCAGAGTCCAGTGAGAAAGGACCAGCAAAAACACCGTGTCCAAATTCCAGTCATATGCCCCCAAATATACTGTGAGATTTCATTTAGACTGAGGACACATAAATTTTTCCCAAGGAAACAGCTTTATTTGTTTCTCAACTGACTCAATGGATTCCTATCCAAAGGCTGGGTGCTGAGTACTGAGCATGGTTTAGTTAGAAGCTTTTGTACAGTTTGTATAAAAAATGTCTCACTTATATATATAGATTTTATAGTCTGGCTGAGTATACACTAACATCTTATTGTCTGGTTGGGTATGCTTTATGTTATAGAGTTACATGAGACTCACACATGCATATAGAGAGGCTGATATCTATACATTATGAGAAGTTCCTGCTAGGACACGTCAGGAGGGACCCTACCACAATTCCTATTTTGGCGTAGCAATGTCCTGGCTCTGACTTCTGACTATGCGACTAGAGTTATTTCTGGCAGTTTTAAAACTCTCATGCATTTTAGTTCTGCTCACAGTTGAGATGTAGAAAACTGCAACCTTGAAGTGGAGGAAAATTGCTTTTTCAGATCCATCAGAGAGCTAAGTTCACACAATGAACCAAAATTTAAAGGTAATAAGCCACTCCAGAGAGAAAGGTCACAAAAAATTGTCTCACCTTGGCAGAGCCTTGGTGAGAGATCTGGCAAACATGAAACCAAGTTGAAGTGAATTCAATGGAATTTTAATAAATTTTTAAATATAGATGAGCATAAAATGATATGATCCTTGAATTCTGTGACAAGGGAAGAAGTTGTATATGCTAAGCATTTTCCCCCCTGATCTTCTTCCTAGTAATTCTCATAAAGCCATAGGTAAGATAGGCTACGAGGTAGAAACAAACCAATAATATACATACCACTTTTGGTTTTCTTGGGGATTTGGATCTGCTTGAAGTATTTAAATTATAATCACAACAGTATATATAGGTTTCAGTTTACATTTCTTATGATCCATGACATATGGAGCAGACAAGTCATAACAAATTGAAAATGGATGAAAGACTAAAAAGTGGTGTTGGGCAACAATAGTATAAGACTATAAACTAATAACATAAAACTATTTCACAGGCTGGAGAGGTAGCTCAGTGGTCTCAGTACCTATGTAACAAATGCAAGAACCTGAGTTCAAAACCTAGTAACAGGTGCTATGCGCGCCCCAAAACTGGGCCCAGTGGTGCACTTTTGTAACACTAGCACTGGGAATCCTGAGATAGGAGGATCACCATGAGTCTGAACTGCATAATGAGACCCTCTATCCAAATAAATAAACAAGTGTAAATATAAATAAATATTTATGCATATATTTGCATTTCTGAAATACTACAAAAGTAAGAAGGAAATTTCTGAGCCTATGGATCAAAGATAATCGTGATGAAAATTAAAACAATAAAACTGAACTAAAAGGAAAGCATTGTATATCAAAGTATGTAAAGTATTATTGAAATGCCAGATATAGATATAGGTATGCATAGATGTACATATACATGAAATAGATATAGATGATATATAGATATAGATAGATGATATATAGATATAGATATAGATATAGATATAGATGATGTAGATAGTCCAGCTTTAAATGCTTCTCTTGGAAGAGAATGAAATTCTATTTCTCTGGAATAAGCTTGAAGTGCAAGAAATCAAGTGTAACCAAGCTAGGAACACAATGGAAAAGTATGGTGGGTAAAACGTCTTAAAGAACTAGCAACCTGTGCCACTGCAGTGAGCACTCCTTATTGAATGGTGGATGTGCATATAACTTGATTTTAATTTGTAGCCTATAGTGAAGATGGTTAAATACAACTCATGTGATTAATCCATTTTATTTGGCACACCTGAAAAATTTTGAAACTATAATTAAAGACTTCTGATGTGTTACTGTTACTTAATCAAAAGACAGATTGCCCTATAGGATCTGACCAAATCAGGTAAATCCTTTAAAGAAGGTGCAGAGTCCCAGACAATCTGTTCTTTCCATTTTGACAAAAAACAAACAGCCATGCCGTGAACTGAGCAAAGGCAGCGATGGCTTCTAACTGTTGAGTGTATCAACTCCACAGTTACGGAAACAGATCCCACAGTAAGCTGGATAGCTTTGGATAAGTGTGCTGAACCACAGGATGAAGACACAGTGAAAACACATTCTAGACTCCAGGAGTGAGATTTTCTGAACACAGGATTTGACTGGGATGTTTAGAAATGGCTACATAATGAATCCGTATTCATTTATTGCTACTAAATTAATTGTTAAACATGAGAAACATAAAGTAAAAAGTTAAAAGCGAAGGACAGGTTGAAAATATCAATACATTTGAGAAAATATGCAAGTAATTAAGAAGGAAATGTTTAACAATTAAAACTAACATAAAATTGAGAACATCAGTGCATATTTTCTCATAAAGCAAAATAAATACATCAGCATTTTTCTAGACATAAATTTCACAACATAAAGACAAATTGGTAATTGGCAGTTGTGCATGGTGGTGCATGCCTGTAATCCCAACACTTGGGAAGCTGAGGCAGGAGGATCGATGTGAGTCTGAGATCAGTCTGGGATACAAAAGTAAGCTCAATACCAGGTTGAACTGCATAGTGAGACCCTTTCTCAAAAAGAGTAAAAAAGAAAAAGACAAATTGATGAGCTATATTGTACCAAATTTTATCCAGAAAAAAACGCAGTGAGTAGTTTTCTATCCATTATATACATTGAATGGGTAGTTTACTTCTTAAAAAAATCTAGAAATCAATATAATTTCCAAGGTGAAATCAATCACATATTTAGAAAAAAATGGAGAAATGTACACAAATATCTTTCAAAATTATGTGTATATAGGCCAGCTAGATAGCTCAGTGGATCAAAACGCCTACTTAGGCAGATGTAAGGACCAGGGTTTGATCCCCAGGGTGCGATGAGGTGGCAATTGAGACTGGATGTGGTGGTGAGTGCCTGTAATCCTAGCGCTTGGGAAGCTAAAAATCAGGAAGGACCGTTACAAGTCTTATCTGTGTAGTGAGACCCTACCCATCCCGTACTAAATATATAAAAATAAGCAAATGAAAAAGTATGAATATAAAACTTTCCAACTAAGATTTAGAGATTTTCCCTGATATCTAATTATGACAAAAATTACAGATAAGTACATGTAGTTTCTTCATGAAATTAGGTGAAAATGTCCTTAAAGGTTTTCACAAAGTTGATGTTTCTGTGTGCAAGTGTGTACATATGTGCACGCAAATATCTGTGTAAATTAATGGGAAAGAAGATTTTCTAAGAGAAATATGAGGTTTCTTTTATAACCGAAAATTAATTGATGTAAAATACATATCAACATACTGAAAGAGAATAATTCTATTGTCTTCTTAAAACATGCAAAAAAAGCAATTAACATACCTTTTCTAAATCATTCTTGTTCACAAATGATCTCATCTTTATACAGAAATTGCTAAGGAGTAAAAAAATTGCTAGAAATAGTAAAAAAAAAAAAAAATCCAGTACAATTTCGTGTTACAAAAAATAGATAATAAAAACTCATAGAATCTCTATGTAGTACAAATATTTTCCTGTACAAATAAAATCAGAAAAGCAGTCCCATTTAAACTAGGATCAATTCAATCACACATAAGATTGCTAAGATAATGTACTACTAGTTTCTATTAGCCCATTGATCAGCTAATGTTTGCACTATTTGATCAATCTTACATGCCTGTGTCTTATAATCTGAGTAACTACTTTATTTTGTTAGCAACTACTTTGAAGATAACTAATATGTAATGTAGTAACCATTGTTAATTTTGTATCATCTTGTTTTGAAATTGTGTATTATTTTGATTGTTTTATTTTGCTCTCTTTAAAATAATTTTTAAAAACTTCTCAGGATGTACAGAAAAGAAATTACTTCAAACAAATAGAGGAGAGGACCGGCAAGATAGCTTAGTGGACTAAACATTTGCTTTGGCAAGGGCAGGGACCAGATTTGATCCCCTGTCCCACACACTGTGCCAGCCCTGCATCTGTGGTGCACTGTACCAAATATATAAATGAAAAAAAGAAAATAAGAAAGGATACAGATGTACCACTGAACAAGGGCAAGCTTTTCCATTCCAAGCAGTAACAAAGCAAGTATACCTTCTTATAACCACAGCGCTGAAGTTCTAGTCAGAACAATGAGACAAAGAAAGTAAATACAGTGTATTTGAATCAGAAAGGAAATCAACTCTGCTTGCAAGTGTTCAGATATTTATACAGAAATAACTAAAGACTCAAAAGAAAACTGCTGGAAATGGTAAATAAATCCAGTATGATTTCAGGATGCAAAAATTAGGCTATAGAAAACAAAATCTCAATGCATTATAATATCCATCTGCAACTAAAATCATGAAAGCAATGCCATTTGACTTAGTATCAAAAATATTAGAATGTTAATGAAGTCAAAACTTAGGAAACATAAACTTCAAGATTTTAATAAAAGAAAATAAAGAGGTTATACATAAAAGGGACAATCTTATGTGCATAATCAGAATACTTAGTATTATTAAAATACTTATAGCACCCAAAGTGATCTGTATATATAAGAAATTGGCATGTGAAAGAAGTAAAGAATAATAAACAAAGCTTAGGGTGAGCTGTAATCTGTTACTTAGGGATTCCAGAAAACTGGGATTTAAGAAGGCAGGTAATAGCTTACCCTGATTAATGTCTCTGGACTTACTTGAGATGTTGATGATTATCTTCTCCCCTCCTTGTAATCCTTTTATTTAACAATTATCTGAACCTAGCATTAAACAAATAGTGGAGTTCTAGTCCTCAATAAAAGGAGATGCGTATGGAGCTCCGGGCTCATTTTGCGAGAAACAGATCTCAATGAGACCTCCGAAGCTACATTCATCGGGTCTTCTCATTGTTTCTTTTGGCTCCAGATCATAACATACACCAATGATCTATGAATCCCAGAAAATTTCTATCAAAATCCAAGTGATATTATTATTAAAATAAACAGAAACACAAAAATCCTTAACTAAAATAATTTTCAAGAAGATGAGCACTGATGGAAATTCTACAGATTTTTATTTTAAACTATAGCTTTTTATGAAGAGAGAGCTAGGAGAAAAACTGGGAAACATGACAGGGGAAAAACCATGCATTTGCATACAAAAGAACATTAAGTCATCTAGATTTTTGAAACTAGCAGGTAAGTGGTACAATTTGCACCCTGACTAACTATATGTACTTACATCTGCGTACTAAGCAAATGCACCAAGGATAGGAATGTATAATACTAAAACCATATTTGGAATACCTATCACTCTGGTCTTCCAATTAGGCATTACTTTTAATATCATATCAATTATTGCAATACTCTCTCTCAAGTAAATTAAAAAAAATAAATATAAAAGATAAAAGAGAATAGGAGACAAGGTAAAAAGGTCATAGAAGTATACCAGTACAATTTAGTAAATGATTAAGTTCCTAAATCTTTGTGTAACAATGTGCAATTGTTTTTTTTCACATTATAGAGAATTTAAAGTTTAGAATATCAATAATTGATGGAAAATATCTGTTTCATGTTATGCCTAAGGTGTTTGACATTCAGAAAGATAGTAATGTTAACTTCAAGTGCCTATGTTATAGGGAATAATCTCATTAAGCTTCTTGTCTGGAGATTAATAACTTAAATTGGTAGACCAAATAACTAAAGAAAAAGAAGGGATTAGAAAATAGTGGGCATGGTGGGATGGCTCAGTGGTCTAAAGCACCTGCTTGGGAAAGCTTGGGCGGCTTCAGGGACCGTGGTTCGATCCCTGACACCACATGCTGTGCCAGCCCTGCCCTCAGGGCGGGCTGAGCCGGCCATAAAAATGAGTGAATAAACAAATAAAGGTTCTAAAACAAGAAAAAGGTAAATAAAAATTAAAAAGAAAAAAAAATAGTCAATATTTTGGCTCTCACCCTTCAAGGTGAGTGAGGATGCAGGATATAAAAGAAGCTGTAGTGTAACACTCTACCGCTCAGTAGAGTCCCAAATTTCCTGTTTTTGTAGATTATGGGCCTACAGGAGAAAGTGATTAATGATATACAGTGTGCCTAAGGAGAGTCACTTAGAGAGGAAGTATTCTCTCAGGCTTTCACAGAGTGCAAATTGGTCAAGGAATGGCTATGATTCATCTTGGGAGAAAAGTGTACTCATAAAATATAAAAAGTAAAGCCATATTAATATGCTGAGTCATAAAAGCTCAAGTCAACAGCCTCTGATAATACCAGATGAGCTGATAATCTACTACTGTTATGGACTATTGGACTATATATACAGCTAATTTCTCTTTGTGCAATGAAAAGAAAGATCGGTGCTAATGACGTTCTGATGAGAAATCATGTCTGCATCTCTTACTCTGAATACAACAAAGACAGCAATATGCAATGTGTTAATTATTGTAAAAAATAAGAAAAGGTTAAAATTGCACATTGAATGTGATCATTTATACTTTTCATAATTATCATTAAAATAGTTTGTTTCACAGATTTTGGGGAGTCGCTGAGTTATCCTTATGTGACAATGGCTGATTATAACACAAGGAAACCCATGGAACTGGGCAGGAAGCTGCCTTTCCAAACTTCAGTATTTGACTACAGTCATCATAGAGGAGCAGAAACAGTGGCTTCTGTTGCTGGAATAGCTCAGGTTGTTCCAGGCATCCTGTACGGTAGCGTCTTGCATCATCACCATCCAGAGCAGAGTGCCCCTCTGACCAAGACCCATGTGTGCCATTTCCTACACACCTGCCTTAACCTAGAGTAGATCACTCTACTCTATAAATTAGACTATAAATTATGGTGTAGGGAATCCTGTGACACAAGGGTTGCACACACTGAAGAAAGACTACTTGCATTCCCTTGGCAAGATGGCTTCTGGGGGCACAGCAGGGATAATAGAGTGCTAGAATCTCCACCACTCCGCTATGCCTCCTCACCTCCATCACATTTCAATAAGCCACTGGCCAAGAGAACATAAGTTCATTTGGGTACTTTCTAGCTTGCTTTTTTATACTATTATGTTCCAGAACGTCTATTTACTGACATATATCAAAAAATATTTATTGAGCATAAAAGATAAAATAAGCTGTAGTTTTGTAATACACAAATAGTATGTTGAATTTTATGGCACAAGCATAGGGTTAGGCATCAGTTTCTATGGTACTGATTAGACAACCCAAAAATAAATCTTCATGTACTTAATCAGTTTATCTTCTCCAAGATGCAGGCATCAACAATGGAGAAAAAATGTGTAGCCTGATTGGCATTTCGAAAGGCAGAGTGTGATGGACGGGGCCCAGAGGCAGCTGCGGTAGGGCAGCTTCACCTGTGGGTTCTCTCGTTGTTGCTTTCTCCCTTTCTTGAAATGCTATTGGTTGACCCCTGAGTGAACCCTAGGATGGAAGCTGATGGAAAGCTTGGTTGTGCTCGTGACTAAGCATGTGGCCCTCCTTTACTTTAATGAGACTGTGGTCACATTTGGGCCTCAGCACATGGTTCTCCTTTACTGAGGTGATTGTGTACAAGATCACACTGACTATCCTGAATAAAACTGAATTGTTTTGGAGGTTCTTTGCTCACTGAGGAGGGAATCTCGGTGAGTCCTCTGAACTAACTTCATTGGGTCTCTCATCGCTTCTTTCGGCACTGGCAAAGAACATTACAACAGAAATGCTCTCTTGAAAAATAATATCAAAACACTAAATATTTATAGCAAAGAAGAAAATAAAGGGAAAAAAGATGAATAACAGAATGAAAGAATAAAATATAGGTCAAGACAAAGAAAGGGGGCTTGCCTGATAGCTCAGTGGACTGAAGTTAGGCAGAGCACAGCAACCAGGGTTCCATACCTCGTCTGCTATGGTAGCCCCCGCCCTGGCGGCATGCTGAGATGGTGACTGAGACCTGGCATGGCATCACACGCCTGTAATCCCAGCACTCCGGGAGTCTGAAAACAAGAGAATCACCACAAGTCTGGTCTGTGTAGTGAGACCTTGTAGCCTCTGCACTAAATACAGAAGAAAATAAAAAAGACAAAGGAAGAAAGCAAAGAAGAAAGGAAAAAAGGAAGTCAGGGAGGGATAGATGGATGGAGATGGAGAAAAACAAAAGAGAAAAAAGATTAAAAGACAAGAAAACAAAGTTGAATCTGACTTATATGCAATAATGGATTAAATCCTTAAATTTAACATTAATATTTGTGAAACTTCTGAAGGGAAAAAATAAGATCTATCAATAATTACATCAATATGACATCTAACTCATGATTGACAATAGCTAAATTTGCAAAGTGTGACTATGTTACACCTGGGTACTCTGCACAGCAAAGGAGCTAACCACATGGAACACGCAAGGAAATGGTGAAAACATTTGCAAATGGCACAGCCAATAGAGATTAGTCACCAAAAGTTTAAGGAATTCCTATAATTTAATAGAAAAACATTAACACAATTTTAAAAACAAATGATGTCTTTAAAAGACAAGTTTTGTTTTTCCAAAGAAACCATACAAATATCAGCAGGTCTATATCTTTATATGTATACAGTACAATATTATTCTGGTTAAATGTTAGGAAATTGAACAACATAGATGAACTTCAAAAAACTCAGTCATTAAAGTGCAAATACTGAGGTGGAGAGATAGATCAGTGGTCTAAAGCACCTGCCTAGGCAAGCATAAGCACCTTAGGGGACCACAGTTGAAATCCCAGCACCATTTGGCATACTGCGCCATGCTTGTCCTTAGGAGGGGCCGAACCAGGCCAAAACAAACAAAAAATAAGAAATAAAATAAAGTGCAAATACTAAACAATTCCATTTGTTGATGTTTTTAAAATAAACTCAAAAAGGAAAAAGAAATATAAGGGTTGCCAAAGGAACGTAAAGGAAGAATTGCCATTAGTAGAAATAAAATTTTAATTATCCATGAATAGCCGGGTGTGGTGGTGCACGCCTGTAATCCCAGCACTCAGGAGGCTGAGGCAAGAGGATTGGTGCGAGTTCGAGACCAGCCTGGGCTACAAAATTGAGCTCAGGACCAGCCTCAACTGCATAGCAAGACCCTGTTTCAAAAAGACAAAAAAAAAAAAAAAATTATCCATGAATAAATGTAGACATGTTGTATAACTTTATTGCTATTAACAATATTATATTGTATTCAGTATTCAAGAGTCAGTTGACCTGGTAAGATAGTTCAGCAATCTAAATCACATGATTAAGCAAGCTCAAGAAAATGCTTAGGGACCTCATTTCAGTTCCCAGAACTGTGTGCCACACAAGCCCTACCTTCAGGACAGTCAGAGCCAGCACCACCACCACTAAAAAATGAAATATAATCTGTTAACATAGTCAATTTCATGATAAGCATTCCTACAATAAAACTATTTTTTTAAAAAAAGAAGTTCATGCTATTTTATAAGCAAAAACAGAAACGCATAATTGGTCTGTAGTAGAAAACAAAAGATAAAATGGCAAAAGTCCAAGTTAGTCTCACATATAGCTCTTGAGCATGTCATAGATCATAGGATACTAGAAGAAAAATGCAGATGCAGATGTCTATTGTTTAGCAATAAAACTAATTTTAAAATTATTTTAATATCGTTGTTGGGGCCTCCATACACTGAACTCATAAATTAATACTGAGAGGGATAGGTCCCTTATGTGCCTAATGCTCCCACCTTCAGCCAATGGCCTGGTTCTTAAGACACAAGGCTGGCCAGAAACTCCCTCCAGCTCAAGAGGAACCCTGTGGCCAAATTCCAGGCACAGAGTGTAGGAGCAAGACACAGCCAGCTAATCCAGGAGCAGATCAGTTTACGAGTAAGGCACAGCAGGCTTACCTCTAAAGGCTGTACCAGTAAGAAACCAAGCCCAACAGCCAGACCAATGCCAGGCCCAGCTACACAAGTGTGAACTTGGTATATCCAGACCAGTAAGATGAGACACACTGCTAGACCCAGATCTATGAGACCATCCTCTTTCTTTCTTGATTGACAGAGGGGGAAATAGGTAGCTGATATGAAACTCTGCCTAGAAGATTCCAGGTATATCAAGGAAAGGTGATCAAACAGAACAAAGAGAACTAATTTATCTATAAATTCTCGATTTAATGTCTGCTTAGCTATATAGTCATAATGCTTGCCCTTATGATCTAAAATAAAAACACATTTGTTCCATAAGTTTGTCAGTTGCTAAATCTCACTACTCGGTATTAGTGTTGGTAATTGTAGTACTATAAATACAAAATTGTAACTGCATTAACCACATCCTTTTGGCAATAATATCAGTACATGCTGTGGTAATTAGTACACCAAAGCTCTACACAAAAGGTCAGACAGAGGTCAGTGCAATACAAAATGACAAAGGGAAAGAGCAAAATGTATTCTCAGGCCCTGAACCCACTCGGAACAAATGGAGGAGACAATAGCATGGAAGAAATTGGAAGCTGACTTCTGAAATCTCTGAAATAATACTTTTTTTTACTTCAGTGTCTGAAGTAAAGAAACAACTGCAGAAAGGTTAGAGGAAATAAAAAAAATATCTCTGAAGTAAAGAAAGAAATGATAACTATAATGAAAGAATTACTAAGTGCTTCTTGAGAAGACACTGATAAAAAAAATAGAGGAGAATAGAAAAACGATGGAATACTTGAATGAGCATTATAAGAAATAGAATACATGAAGCAGATTCAAAATGCTATCCAGGAAATTAAAATGTCAATCAAAGGTGACAAAACTATTTGAATGAAAGTTATTAGAGACTTTCAGACCTTGAAAATACCATTGAAGCTAGTGAAAACGTAAAAAAAAAAAAAAAAAAATCTCTAAAAAAAACGAAAAAACAAACAAACAAAAAATCTTAGATTCAGGAAAAAAATAATTCAACATCGCATGGTGTAAAAATGAAAAATAGAAGAATAGTAGGCATTGGTGAGAAAGAAGGTGTCAATACAAATGATATAAAAAGAATACTGACAGAAGTAAGAGCAGAAAGCATCCCAAATATGGGGGAAAATCTGACATTCAGATAACAGAAGCATATAGAATTCCAAATAACATCAACACAATTAAAAACACAGCCAGACATATAATAATCTAGATCCCAGAAAGTAAGCACAAAAAAACAGTATACTAAAAGCCACTAGAGAAAAGTGAGATCACATTTAAAGGAAAAACCATCAGAATAATGGCAGACTTCTCTTTACAAACCAAGTCAAGAAGAGCTAGGAGCAAAGGGCTTCAAGTCTTGCAAGAAAACAATAAAAGCCAGACTTCTATACCCTGAAAAGCTACCTTTCAATTTTAATAGAGAAGTGAAATGTTTCCATGACAAAGAACAACTAAACAATTTCAGAGCAACAAAGCCAACCCTACCCAGACAACTAAAAATATATTCTAGAGAGTGATTAAAATAAAAAAAAAGGCCACAGCTCCAAACATGAGAATGGAAAGAACTCACCAAACAGGGCAAACAATTAAACACACACATGCACACACACACACACACACACACACACACACACACACACACAAATAAATAAATAAATAAAAATAAAAACGGGTAGCCAACAGCAGGAAAATATCAAGTCAAGCATAAGTCAATATATCTCAGTTATACCCATCAATCTAAATGGACTCAATTCACCAATTAAAAGAGCAGAGTGGCAAAGTGGATATGGAAGGAAAATTCAACAATATGCTATATACAAGAAACACAGTTGACCCCAAAAGAAATTCACAGGCTGAAAATCAAACTATGGAATAAATACTACATACCCAAGGACCTCAGAAAAAAGCAGGGGGAGCAATCCTGTTTTCAGATAATCTAAACTTCAAACCAGGAATTATCAAATGAAATAGGACCATTACATACTGGTTAGGAGAAAAACATAAGAGAAGATGTAACAATCATAAATACATATGCAGCAAACATGGGAGGACACAATATAGAAGACATTTTTTTTCTTTTTTCTGATCAGGCTTGGACTGCCTTAATGGCAGGTCTAGTCAGGCATGTGGAGCTGGGGATCGAACTGTGGTCCTCTGCACATGACTGGGTTTGACCAAGCAGGTGTTTAAATGAGTGATGTAACCTACAAGCCCCCAAGACAAATATTAATGGAAATGAAAATCTAATATCCAGTACCAAAATCCTAACAGAAGACTTAAATATCCCCTTATCCATAAAGGATGGGTCAAGCAGATGGAAAATTAGCAAAGACCTAGCAGAACTGAAGCAGATGTTCGAACAAGTGTATTCAGAGGACATATACAGAGTGTTGTACCCAACCATATCTGAATATACATTCTTTCCAGCTGCACATGGGATATTTCCAAAATAGACCACATACGAGTCAATATATCGTGCTTAAGTATATGAAAGAAAACAGAAATTATCCCATGCAAACTATCTGACTATAGTTCAATGAAATGGGAAATAAATGACAAGAGAAATTACAGAAAACCCATATATAAAATTAAATTAAATAACACCCTCCTCAGCAACCGGGGGGTTACAGATGAAATTAAACAATACTATAATTAAATAAAACTTCAGGCAAAACTTACCAGATTTTGTGGAGTGCAACGAAGGTAGTTCTTAGGTGGAAATTTATGGCTGTGAGCTCATGCATTAGGAAAACAGAAAGGGACCAACTAAATACCCTAATGCTCTACCTGAAGCTTCTAGAAAAAGAAGAGTAAACTAGGCATAAAGCCCAAAGACAGGAGGAAATTATAAAGATTAGAGCAGAAATTAATGCAATTGAGTAGAAGAATACAATAAAAAATTACCAAATCAAAAAGCTTCTTCTTTGAAAAATTAAATAAAGTGGACAAGTCCCTAGCTAACCTCATTAAAAAGAGGAAAGAACAAACTTAAATTCAAGCCAAAAGGAATGAAAACAGAAAAATTACTACAGTCCCTGTGGAAATTCAGAAGAGCATCAATAGCTACTTTGGAAATCTTTATTCTCACAGAATCAAAGACTCAAGAAAAGGACAGATTCCTAGAAAAATACAAAATACCAAAATTCAATGAATACGTAAGTACTCTCAATAACCCAATATTAGCTAATGAAACTGAAAATGTAAAAAAAAAAAAAAAACCCTTACTGACAGAAAAGCCCAGGTCCTGAGAGATTCACAGCTGAATTCTCCAAGAAACTTACAAAAGGTATAATCTCAATACTCCTCAAGCTCTCCAATGAAATTGAAAAGGGAATAATAATCCCAAAATCATTTCTGAAGGCAAGTATTATACTGATGCCAAAACCAGAGAAAGATACAATTAAAAAAGAGAACTACAGACCAATCCACCTCATGAATACAGATGCAAAAATACTCAACAGAATCCTAATAAATAGAATACAGAAAATTTCAAGAGCATTATACAACATGACCAGGTAGTATTCATCCCAGGGATGCAAGGATGGTTCAAAGTATGCAAATCTGTAAATCTAATATACTATATCAATAGAGCCAAATCTAAAAACTACTTGACTATCTCAATTGATGCCAAAAGGCCTTTGACAAAGTTCAACACTCATTCGTGATCAAAGCCCTACAGAAAATTGGAGTTACTAGCTTCTACCTCAATCTGATAAAAAACATCTATGACAATCGAATGGCTAAACAAAGCTTAGTGTGGGTTGTAATCTGTTACTTAGGGATTTTAGAAAATTAGAATTTAAAAAGGTGTAACAGCTTATCCTGATTGATGTCTCCATCTGTACTTGAGGCATTGGTGTAACAGCTGATCCTGACTATCCACCCTTAACTTGAGACGTTGGTGATTATCCCTCTCCTCCCTGTAAATCTTCTATTGTATGACCTAAATAAAAAGGAGATGCTTCTAGAGTTCTGGGCTCACTTCGAGAGAGACAGATCTCAGTGAGACCTCTCAAGCTACATTCATCCGGTCTTCTCATCGTTACTTTCGGTTCCAGATCACAACATTCAACACACAAATCCAGAATATTGAGCTTTATGCTTAAGTCAACAGTGTAATTTAAGATCTTTTAAGATATAATTTTGCCACTTTATGTTTTGGCAATCAAAATTATTTCAGAACAAATTATCAATAGTGAGATGAGGTCTTAGATGTGAAATCCACTCAGTTTTCAAGTCCATTCATGATTGCTCTTCTCTTGTCTCTTGGGTCAGGAAAGTTCATCTCTAATCTGATGATGCATGTTAATCTGCAAACTTACTAATAGTTTAAATGCATTTGCATTTTAATATGTGCCAAGAAGATAGATGGCTTAAATAATAACATGATTTCAAATAAGGCAAATAAAACTATTATGGAAACGTCTAGGGGAGGGGTGTAGTTCACTACTATTAAGTATATTCACATATTTATAAAACAGAACTCCAAAAGCTCATCTTGCAAAATTTAAATTCTATTCCCTTGACCAAAAGCTTTTTGTTCATCCTCTAACCTCTGATTACTTTCTTTTACCTTTCTGTTATTGTAAGTTTAGGTACTTTATATATCTTATATGAATGATATCATGTCCTTTTGATTGTGTGCACAATTTTAATATTTATTAATTTTAATAATGTAAGAAAGCCCATTTTCACTGATCTTAGTTATTCAAAGAAAGAGACATTTGTTTCTAGATTGAAAAATATTTTTCTTCAACATAAACTGTTGATTCTATTAACTGTACATTGAATTAGAGATGGAGTTGGTAAAACATTATTTGTGCTAAGACATATAAAGACAGTTTGGTAAATTTGAGCTTTACTTATTGTTGCTATCTTTTGTAGCAGGGAGTGAACTCAGGACCTCGCACTTGCCAAGCATGCATTTCTGCCCTTGATCTACTTCCCTGACTCTCAGATATACATTAAAATTAGGAGCCAGACAAGAAAAAGTCAAAGAACAAGAAAGTGTTCCAGGGAGAGCTAAGATGAAGAAGGCCTAGTGGCATGGGAGTCCCAAACGTATTCCCCCACCACATACAGGACCAATACATTTAAATACTTTTACATATTAGACTAGATGTTCTTGTGTTCATTTGCTTCGGAACTACTTTTTCTTGCATTGACATTGTAGAGATATCAATTGTTTCATGCAAGTAAAGTTCAGGAACGTTTCATCAGTACATCTTTTCTGTCAACCCTACTTTTTTTCTATGCTGAAAACTTGTTGGAGGAATGAGATGATAGCCATAATTTCATGAGTGTACTGCAGAACTTTAATTATAAATGAATAGCAGTAATGTTGGAAGAGTAATATTATTTTTGCATTAAAAATAATTTGAAGTGTATTTCAATCCAGTCTACATGTTTCACAGCTGAAAAGAGCATTTCAGATCACCTAATCTGACTGTTTACACATAACTCTAGGTAAGAAACAACCCAATATTTTAATCAACACATAAAACATATTCTTTGTGATTTTCATTCAGGAGATCAGTTATGAAGTCGAGATTATATAACGTCTGTTAATAAGGGTGCATTGACCAATCCAACTCTGCTAAATGAATGAGAAGACTATTATACAAATTGAAATAGAGTTTCATATTCTCTCTGTTCTCCTCAAGTATCACTGGGGAATTGAACTCAACTATGTATGCAAGTGTTTTCTGGGAATTTCTGACACATTTGCTCTGAATTCAACATAGGTATTAGTCTCTGGGGAACGTGGCAGACAGATGAACTTGAACACTGTTCTAATTAAATCCCTGGGGGATCTCAATTACTGGCAGGACCCAGTGCTCACTTCTTTTAGGCATTTGCATATATGATCATCATTAGCGGCATCTGGTGATGTAAATACCTATATACAAAATATGATTTTCCTTGGAGTCTCACAGCCTCCCCAGAGACTATCCAACGAACGAAGCTGTGAACAGCATTTGCAAGCCTCCTAACAGCACATACCTGAAATCTCAAGCAGCAGTCTTTCTGCACATCTTGAAT
>PVJA010020131.1:0-37411 GCA_004027025.1 Myocastor coypus | reverse complement strand
AGAAGAAGAAGAAGAAGAAGAAGAAGAAGAAGAAGAAGAAGAAGAAGAAGAAGAAGAAGGAGAAGAAGGAGGAGGAGGAGGAGGAGGAGGAGGAGGAGGAAAAGGAGAAAGAGAAGGAGAAGAAGAAGAAGAAACAGACCTGATGATCAATGGAACAGATTGAAAGATGTAAACACAACCACAAACACACCCAGCCACCTCATCTTTAACTGATAAACAAATATGTTCAGTGGAAGATAGATAGTCTCAAATAGACAGTGTTGGGAAAATAGGTTTTACACGTCAAAGATTAAAATTGTACCCATGCCTATCACATACCCTAAACTGCAGCCAACATGAATCAAAGATGTAAATATTAAAACAAAAACACTAAATCTACTGGAGGAGAAAGTAGGTAAAAATCTTGAAGAAATAGGGGTAATAACAAATTTCATAAACAAAGACCAACCCTCACAGGAAATTCTTCAAAAAATCAGCAATTGAGACCTCATCCTTTTGAAAAGTTTCTGTACATCAAAAGAAGTCACAGAGTGAGAAGAAAGAACTCACAAATTGGGGCAAGATTATATCTCACTGTCCCCCAGACAAAAGGCTTCTATCTAGAGCACATAAAGAATTTATTTAAAAATCAGGCTCCCAAAATTCAATATTTGGACCCAATCCAAAGCTGGGCATCTGAGATGGATATATACTTCTCAGGTGTAGAAATACAAATGGCAAATAAATATGTGGAAAAACGTTCATTATCATTGGTCATTTGGGAACTGCAAATTAAAACAACACTGAGATTCCATCGCACCCCAGAACGAATGGCTATCATCAAGAAGTTAATAAATAACAAAATATCGGTGCTCTGGGGGTAAAGGAACCCTTCCCTGTTAGTAGAAGCACTGATTTGTACAACCACTATGGAAATCAGTATAGAGATTCCTCAGGATCGGTTTTCACATTCAACTCAGCTCTTCTCTTTCTGGGCATTCTCCCAAAAGTACTAAAAGCATCATACCACAGCAATGTGTCTGCGCCCATGTCTATTGCAGTGTAATTTGTTATGCTAAATCTTTGAAATAATACAAATGCCCACCAACTGAGGAATGGATTAAAAAAAAGATGTGTTATTTTTACACAATGCAGCATTACTCAGCTCTATAAAAGTGAAACTCAAAGATTTTGTAGGTAAACGGATGCAACTCGTGACCATACTGGTGAGTGAAATAAATCAGACCCGCATGTTTAAACATCATATTGTCCTGCTAGTGTGAAAACCTGAAAAGTAAGTAAAATCTAAAAAGTACAATAGATACTTTGAAAGGGAAATAATTTTTCCAAAAGGAAAAAACAACTGTGATAAGGAAAAGAACAAAAGAAAAAAAGAAGACGCGAAAAGGATATATTTATGTGTATGCACAGGATAGCCTCGAAAACTATACCGCCAACTTCTGATAATGAACTGAAAGGGGTAACTAGTGCTTAAGTGTTTTTATCCTTCCCCTTGGCATGATTATGCCTAGCAATCTAAACAACTAATTTGAAGACAACACTAAATGACACAACATATTCTATTATATTGTTTAGTGTAATTCTGTATCCTTTTTAATGGGATTTTAGTTTTTGTTTTTACTATTTTGTATTCTCACTTTTTAATCTTTTATTTATTTATTTGGTACAGGGTCTCACTACACACTTCAGACTCAAAGCAGTCCTGTATCAGCTTCTCCAGCACTGGGATTATAGGCATTTATCACCGCAACTGGTTTCAGGGCTGGCATGAGGCACCCAGTGTTCCGGGGCTGGAATGGCATGTGGTACCAGGGATCGAACCTGGGTCCTTGCACTTGCCAGGCAGGCACTTACACTGCTGAGCGATCTCTCCAGCCCCACTATTTTGTATTCTGTTCTTTTAAAAACTCACTTTAAAAAAAAAAAAACAACTCACTTTATTGCATCGTGAGACACCCACCACACATAGGTATCAGGATACGTGAAGAACATCAACCTAATAAAGAGGCCAACACAGGATGGAGCCATTTCTGACGGAAAAACAAAACCAGTCCTAAACAGAGAACAGAGCATGTACAAAGTGTTACCCCTGACTTCTCAGTTATGTAACACATCGTTTCCTTTACTGTTAAGCTTTTTGGAACGAGATCTTTCCTTCCTTTTCAACATCAGTTCGCGGATGAGGGAACTTTTTCCCCGGGAGATAGGTGACAGATGAAATTGGATGCCTCACACAAAACACCATGGCAGGTTCAACCCAGGCCTAGGTGGGCCCACAACCTGTGTTACTTCTACCACTAGGTACTGTTAGGTTAAAACTGCTTACTTCTCTTTCTGTTCTGATTCTGGAAATCCTGGAAGCTGACTGAAAGAAGGTTAAGTAGTCTCCTGTATGAAGAAGCCAGATACAGGCTGGAGTACACTGGTAGGCCCAACACAGGCCACAAGCGCCACCCCCAACCCAGCGCCACCGACTCGGAGATACAAATAGCCCCTGAGCCTGTGTCACCAGATAGCTACCTGACACCCTCCGTCACAGGTCGCTCCCTCTCCACAGATAACTGCTTGTGAGCTATTGTCCCTTGGATCCTCACAAGAATGATCATTTAGCTGCATTTTCATTCTCTCCAGACTGGACTTTATAATGAATGTGAAGGGGAAATGGGAAGATCTAGTAAATGGCATGGGTCCTCTGAGTAACTGCCTAGCTATTTCATTTAATTGCCATCACCTTGAAGGGAGTATAATTGTACTCACTGGGCTCATGAGAAACTGAGGTACTTTAGGGTCAGGTCGCTTGCCCCGCTGGTAAGTGGAAGAGCAAGACTTTGAGTCCCAGGAATGCATTCCTGAACACTGCATGCTGTTTCCATGACATCACATGGGCTTCCCTAAAAATAACACCATGGTCATTGTTTATGGGATGTTGCCTAATGCGATGACCTCAACACCATCAGGCAAGAGAGCTTAGCCCAGGGGAAAATGAGCAAGAAGATGTCAAAGCCATAATAGAGGGCAGTTGAGCAGAAAGTCTTTGGGATGCTCAGGTGAATTCACAAGGCAATCACTGGGTACAAAGCTAACTTGGGAGTGTTGTGGGCACCAGGTGTTCCGAGCGCACACCCCAAGACATGACCCTCGGGTCCTCCATAATTACCATGCTCCCAAAATAGGACATCATAAAAGCACAAGTGATTCATGTCCTAATAGTCACAGGTAAGCTTTGTCCGGCCCCCAAAATGGCACCTGGCCACTGTAGCTTTGCTTTAGCAATGTGATAGTGTCCTGTGTTTGAAAATGGGACTATAAATCAGCTGCTGAGTCACTCTCCATCTGCTGGCCTGGTGAGTCATGACTCATGATATTGGAACCGAAGAGAATGCTTGGTCATCTCATTGCCTGGCTGCCTCCTGGGACCAGAGGTGAGGGGCATGGTTTCCGTGTGTAATTTGCAAAGGTGCCGTCAGCTTCAAATTCAACCAGGAAGGGGTGTTGTCTGGAAGATAGAGTAGCAACGACACAAGGGCCCCACGTATATTTGAGGTCTTGAATCCTGAGGAATCCTTTCTCTTCAGAGGTCAGTGGAAAATTCCCTATTTGAGGAAGCAAAGAGTCAAGGAAGAGGAGGTACAGAAACAAAAAGGCTTCAAGCCTCTGGCTCGATGTCCAGAAAGGTACAATGCACTGAGCTCTAAGCAGCAATTGAATGACAGAGGTGCACACTGAGTTGGAGCTAAAACAGTACCTGAATTTTATCCCTAAATATATGAACAACTATTGAAATTCTAGGAATGGGGTATTTATTTATTTATTTATTTGCTACAGGGTCTCGTGCAACTCAGATTTGTGGTGATCCTCCTGTCTCAGCCTCCCCAGCACTGGGATTACTGGTGTGTACCACCACATCCAGTTTCAGGGGCTGCAGGATGCACTTGAAGTTCTGGCGCCTGCATGTAAGGCAGTACCAGGGATCAAACCTGGGTCCTAGCACTTGCCAGGCAGGCACTTAGACTGCCAAGATATCTCCTCCCCAGCCCGGGAATGCGTTTTCTGATGGCGTGGTTGATTGCTTTTTGGTGCTGAGAATAAAACTGAGGGTCTTGCATATGCTTTACAAGGATGCTACCGCTGAGCTACAGCCTCACACCAGAATGGGTAATCTTTTTATTTTTTTTAACTGTAAAAATCTATTTATTTATTTATTTATTTATTTATCTATCTATCTATCTATCTATCTATCTATTTATTTATTTATTTATTTATTTATTTGGTACAAGGTCTTGTTCCAAAGCTTGGACTCATAGTGGTCCTCTTTTCTCAGCCTCCCCCCCATGCTAGGATTACAGATGTGTGCCACCATGCCTGGTTTCAGTGGCCAGCATGGGGTACCCAGGGTTCTGGGGTGGACACAACGTGCAGCACCTGGGGTTGAGCTCCATGAGCAGAAGCGAGTGTGCACACAGGAAAAAGCAGGGGCTCCCAATCTGTGCTGTCTGAGGTTCAAATCCTATCTCTTCTACTCCTACCTCAGGCCTCAGGCAAGACCCTTGAGGCCTTGAGAAAAGTCACTGGTGTAGGAATACTTATCTCCTAATTATTTATACTAATGTTGGTGTAAGAATTAAAGGCAATGAAGTACACAGGTTACTTGATAACTTACTGTCCTGCCTTGAGCAAATCACAGGCTCCGAATCAATGATCACACAGCAGAAGCAAGGGAACGAATCCTCAAGGTGGAGCCTCGTCAGCACCTTACATGAACGGCATGGTAGCCATCATTAGCTACAGTCCTGGGTGACCCCAGAGAACATGTCTATTCATGCATTAGGCCAGAAGCAAGTAGGGAGACTCCAGGGAGAAAGTGATGTGAAAGTCGGGCTTAAAAGATGAGAGATTTCTTAAAGACATTCAAAGTAGACAAAAGCTCATGCACAAGAGTTTAAAATATGAAAAAGCAAACGGCCCTGAAGACAACCCAGCGAGGTAAGAGACGTGAGTCCCAGCAGAGAGGAGACGCAGAAGTAGAAGACGATTGAAAGCCATACAGTAAGGGGCCTGAAGGCCAGCGCTGCTGCTGGCAGACTTGACCCTCAGAGTTCCCTCCAGGGACAACTTTTCCTTTGCAGTCATTGAAGCCTTACATTTGAGATGAGAGGGGACAAGGAGAGGCCACCTACTGGAGCTCTTCTCTTTAGAGACGAGAAAGTAATGGCTCAGAGAGCAGAGGTGATTTTTGTTGTTGTTGATTTGTGTTGGTTTATATATTTCTACAGGGTCTGCAGGGTCTCACTACATAGATCTGACTCGTAGTGATCCTCCTGTTTTCAGTCTCCCAAGCACTGGGATTGCAGGTGCATGGAACCATGCCCAGTCTGAATCTCTGGCTCAGCATGCCCCAGAGATAGGACCAGCATAACATACCCAGGAGAGCCGAAGTGATTCTGGTCACACCAGAGGTGGCGGTGGAGAGCTTAACTCTGCACTTGGAAGGCTCAATTCTCACTGTTGTCTACCTCCTCACACAGACCCTAAGGTTGAAAGTAACGATTTATGTACACTAGAGACTGGAAGAGAGGAACTTCCTTCTCCGTCATCCTTATAGTCCCAGTAATATCATACGTCATCATAAAAGGACCAGGAAAAACAGCTACCTGAGGTGATTTAGGGTGCAAGAATCAAGGTCACCTACTCTGCTCTAGGCTGAAGTAGATCCGGTGTAGCCAGGCTGCTGACCATATGCCCACACGGACCACTGACCCAGCATCAG
Organism: Myocastor coypus; assembly: GCA_004027025.1. Taxonomy (NCBI): domain Eukaryota; kingdom Metazoa; phylum Chordata; class Mammalia; order Rodentia; family Myocastoridae; genus Myocastor; species Myocastor coypus. The sequence continues at coordinate 31,644 of PVJA010020131.1, read as the reverse complement.
GGGCAGTAGCTCCAATAGTCCCACACTTAGCTGGTTTTGTTATTTATGAGGAACAAAAAGTGTAGGTTAATTGGGGAGCAGGACACAACTTATTTTTCAGCTCTTGTCTCCAGAAGGAGATCCATTTAGAACCTGCTGTTGGGCTAGAAGAGTAGTAACTCGGAGATTGCCTGGGAAACTAAGGACCACTGCTAACCCTGGGCAGGGTTGTATAACTGGGGACTGGACAACCAACCAAGACCATCCCTAGGGAAGGGACATCAGCTTACTGTTGATATTCATTGGAGGAGCCTGGATCTGTCTGAGAGTCACAGAAAGTCACAGCCAGAAAGAACTTCTGAAGACATCTTGGCCATCCCTCCTTTCTGCTGTGGGAAATCTTAGACGGAAATGAGAAAAATATCTTCCATAAGGTCCCAGGAAACTGGCAAGACCAAGCTGCTTGACCTTCAAGTTAAATGATTTTTTCCACTATAGTCCACCTTCCACTTCAATCAAAAATGGTTAGTGTGTTCGGGGTGCACGAATCAAGGGCAACCCAGGGTCCAACGTCCCCTGCATGCTTTCACCGTCATCCCTCTGACTGAGGCATCCTCCCCTTACCGGGGATGAAGTTTTCAGCAATATAACCAGATTTGAATAACTAAGTGTGAGGCCCTGGATTTCCTCAGTGTAGGTAAATTGACTCAGTTAAAATGATGTCACCTTGGATTTCGGGGAGCCCAGCAAGTTGAAGGCTCAGGAGCCAATGAAGGCCTGGCAGAGAAGGAATACAAATCATGAGTGATCACAGAGGACCTCAGGATGATGCAGCTGCGGTAGATTCCTCAGGCTGGCTTTAGGGCAGGGAAAGGGCTAGAAAGCATGAGAAGGTTCGGAGCAGGTGCTACTGCCCACCTTCACATTTGACAAAGGCAGTGTGAGCGTGAGGAGCGCGGGTCTGGGAGTCCTAAGAGGTGGCGGGGCAGGAGAAAGTCCTTAAACATCAAACTGCCTGTGCTTCTGTTTGCTCAGCTATCACAGCGGAGCGCATCATGGCTGTACCAGGTGATGGCGGGCAAGACACAGGGAGCCACAAGGCACAAAGCTAAGGAGGGCACTTCCTTCAGATGTTCTTGCCTGGCTGTGGTGAAATGTGGCAGAGAAGCGGCGAGACACGTATGTGCGGCGGGGAGACGCACCCGGAAGCATGTATGAAATCGCCCGGGAGACAAGAAGAGGGCTTCGAGGATGGAAGACCTGAAGCAGAGAGCAGTCTGCCAACTGTTGGGATGACCCGGGGGGAGGGGCGGGGGGGGGGAGAAGGGGGGAGGGGAATGGGGCTCAGCTGGGAGTCAGCGCACACGGCACATGTGTCTGCAGTGAGGAGGTTTGACTGCCCGATGCTGCTTTGCAGAATGACTTGTAAGGTCAGTCACTTCTCAGAAAAAAACGGAACTGTTAGCTAATCATGCCCAAGCATCCAGCTCCTGCCTCTGTCCCTGCACTGTTCCCTTGAACCACACCCCTCCGCCATCCTCTCCCCCTGCCTTTGCCATCTCCCCCTCTCTCTCGCTTTCTGCCTTCCTATGCCTCAGCTTCTCCCTCTCAGGAAGAGTGCCAGGTACCTGACCACACGGGAGCAGGGATGCACATTTGGAGATCCCAAGCCGGCCTGCAATCACACCCCTGCACTCCTCGGAGCGCCCTCTCCTCTTCCAGACACCGCTAGGAGGGTGGACCTGGTCTCCACCCAGTGACGCCTGGGCTCAGACGCACAGCGAAGCCCGGAGAACATCGCTTCCCTCGTGATCAAAATGTGTGGTGAAAATTTAAATTTAAAAAACATTAGTACAGGAAAAGATATATTGCCATTAATTCTCCTAAATATGCAGCACATTGTTTTTATTAAATATTATTATATATTTGTATTATTTATATTTAGATTATATATGCACTTCAAACACTTATTCCATCATTCTTGCTACTTTCTGAAGCAGTTCTAGGAGTCTTGTACCTCTTCAGTTGCATGTTTAGTTTGTCATGTGGCTATCTCTAGGCTTTGAATCAATTGAAAACATTTACTTTTCAAGGTCACTTTGACCTTGAGGAAAGGCTAGAAGCTACACAGTGCCAGACCAGAGATGGATGCCAGACACAGACAGACCCACAAGCCTAGGTGGCCCTTGGCAACAGGATTCACAGCATTTTCCATCACACCTCTTAAGGACACTCACGAGAGAGGACTTCCAAAACTGTGCCACTAAGTGCAAGGACCACGGGATAAGTGTGTCCGGGGAGAGGGGGGACTATTTCAATGGCAGTGCGTGGCAGTGTGTCCTTTGCTGCAATAATTATTTTTTGAGGCATGCATTTATACCAGTCACAGCTCACAGGTCTCATGTCTTGATGTGTAAATAACAACCTCATCTGAGACAAGCCCAGGAGCCTCACCTGTGCTCGCTAGCCATCTCCACGTCTTAACTCCCTGTGTTAGCAGTGCTGCAGCAGGCTGAGGCATGTGGCTCCGTGCACCACCACAGTGTCCACCCCACTTCCGGAACTCCCACGGCCCAGGTCGGGGACATCAGGCACAGCATCTCCAGAGTCCATCAAACCCCAAGAGACCAGCATAGCTGCTGAGTCACTGCCTCAGCTGACAGATACTGTGCTAGCTCTCCAGTTCTGCCTGGGAATGAGGAGCAAGAGGGAGGGACCCCGGGGTAACCGCCACAGACCTCCTGGGACAGAGAACTGCATTCCCCAGCCATGTGAGCTGGAAATTAGGCCCTGCTGCCTGGCCACGCGGCACTCTGAGGCTTCAGCTGCCATCTGCAGCCCAAATCCCTGCCCTCGGGGCCTGACGCTGGCTGCACAGGCCTGAGAGTTGGCAAGGAAGAGGCGTCTGCCGCCAGGAGTGGCTTTCCTTTAGCAGCCCACCCAAATGCTGTTTGGCTGCCCTTGTCTCTGAGCTTCTCGAGAATGAAAAGAGAGGGGCAGCGGGAGCCCCCACAACCCAAGATCCCTTGTTTTCTCCAGGGTGGTGCAGCAGTTCCACCATGACTTTGGGTTCAAAAGTGAAATGCTGGCATAGAATGAATTCCTGACGAATGTGACCCAGATGTTTCTGAGAAATTTATTTTTGTAAATGGAAAATGGCTGAGCTAATAGCTTTCAGAAACATTCCTGGAGGCTAAGAGCTGAAGTGTGCTTTGCTTCTGTGCTTTTCATATTTGCTTTGCTTTTCTTCTAGAGAAAGAAAGAAAGCTATCGGATGAAGGAGAAGCGTAAATAACAACTCTGTCCCTATGACAGCTGATGCCAAAATCTCAAGTCTAGCTTGTTTGAATTTTTTTCCTCCCATCTACCAATCATTCAACGTTGGGTGAGCTCAAAGCTCTTCTCATTATCTACTTAAATCACGGGGACAAGGACAAAACCAAAGCTCCGAGGAAGTGATGGCATGCCCGGCCCAGGCACACGAGTTTTAGGTTCCAGATCAAAAGGCTTCCCACCGCCATACTTGCTAGGGAAATGAGACAGACGCCCAAGGATCACAGGGGGTTGCGAAAGGTCTTCTAGTTGATCCCTCTGCTTTGGGTCGCCTCTATTTTATACCTTGAACTTGTCAGAGGCTGGTGGGACTCCTCTTCCTTTAAAGAGGAGTGCTGTTTTCCGGTTGCAAGAAGAAGACTATCTCTGACATGCCCAATCCCCAACATCTGGGTGCAACTGTGGTGGGGTCTCCTGTTGTGTTCAGTCGATGGAAGGTCTTCAGTGAGACAGAAGCAGGTGCAAGGTGAGCTATACCACTGCTAAGCTAGGTATTCTTGGTATTCTCTGTGTTCACTTCCTAGTTCCCGGCTAGGGAGTCCTCTCCAACTCTGTGGCTAGGGCTACAGCTCTGAGGACAGCTCTGCATAGTGCTGTGTGCAGATTTGGCTCCCGGGGAGGGATGCTTATGGCTCCATGTGTAGGACCATGTGCGGGCAAGTGAGGAGGGAGCAGGAGCCTCCGGGAGCCTAAGAGATTCGGCAGTTCCCACAGTTTGACCAAAAGGAGCAATACATAGCCTCCCTTCTTAGTGTATTATTCCCACTGGACTCTGGCCTCCTGTATGAGAGAAATATGCAAATGACATCACAGGAACTGGAGGATGGCTTGAGAGGAAACAAGCTTGCTAGCACCTTGGTGGGACTGGTGACTGTTGGGGCTTGTGTGTGGATGTCCCCCCAAAGTCTCATGTGGCCATGGGGGTCAGGCTTTTTGTAAACAGCTTGTTAAAACTGGACCTCTGGTTTTCAGGCCCTCGCCTCAGGAAATAGAAGGACAGCCTTTCCAGCTCAACTCATCAGGGGGCCAGAGTCCTTGCTGTGTAAACATCCTCAGCCTCTGCACGAGGAGGGCAGGGAGATCACGGGAGAGCCACCCGTCCCCAGGGCAGGTAGCCTGCTTACAATGTCAGGAAGGAAAAGGGGCTACTCCTCCCCTTTTTGCTCTTGATGCTTTTGTATCCGGCACTGCCATGAACGGGTACCCCTCTGCCATCCACCCTGCCTTGGAGTGGCCGATTGTGGAATAAACTCTGCAAGCTGAGCTAAATAAACCAAAACGGTGGAATGTATCTTTTTTGGTTAATATATTTTTTATTTACACATTCACTATATTTTTGGATCACCCTTGTGGCTAGAAAGAAATGTACATTACATGTATAGAAGCATACATACATAAAATACATACATACATACATATACACAAAGCAACATACATGCTTTACAGAAAGTCAAACATTATCTTACCTTTCCACAGAGGCAGGACAGGATAAGGGAACAAACAAAACTCTGCAGTCAGGTAAGATGAGTTCAATTCCTGCCTAAGTAATTTCCTTGGTGACCTTGGCCTTGGCGCTGTGCATCCTAGCAACTCCAGGAAGCAGTAATATCTACCTCCTAGGAATCCTTTCTGATCACATAACACACGCGACTGATCGGACACTCGGCAGCGCAGAGGAGAAGCACGGAAGTCTCATTCTCATTTTTTACCCCTACTGCAGAGTCGCTGCTCCTGTCCTGGTTTACAGGTGAAAGCACAGAACTGCAAAGTGGGAGACTTGCTCAGAGGCACAGAGATAAGAGCGTCGACCTTCCATCCTGTTCAGGTTCTGTCCAAACATGCAATATCTACTGCGCCCAAGAAGTTAAGGAGGGACCAGGAATGTCTGGGAGATCCAGGATCCCACGGACCACGCATCCTAGCGGGGGAAACATTTCTGTGGAAAATATTCACTGCCCTCATTTGTATTTTTGATTCTATGAGAAAGGGTAGAGTATGAGGATGGACAGAGGTGGCAGCCATGGTTCTGTCTCTAAAGAGGGAGCAGCTCTGAGGACAGATTTTGGCTGTTAGAATTAGAAGGTGGGGGAGCCCTGCAGTGAGGGACTCAGCAAGGCACCACTGAGGCGGTGGCCATGGAGAGGACTCAGTGGCAGCAGAGCTGACCAGGCCAGCAGGGCGCTGAGGTGGCCTTGAGTAGCTGGAGAGACCGGTGTAACTCGGGTAGAGCGCGAGGTGGGCTGGTGAGGCTGGAAAGGGGAGATGGGCCATGGGGAACCATCAAGATGGGTTAGGAACCAGGATGTTTAGTGAAGTGTCTTAGATCTTCAATGTTTAAACAAAGGAGCAGCTCACAGTTTAGGAAAAATCACTTTGGCTGCAGTTAGGATAAAGGATTGTGACTGAGGGAAAAAGAAATAAATAATGAAAGGGACATTAAGACTGTTTGCCAAGGGCCGGCCAAATAGCTCAGGATAAAGAGCCTGGCACAGGGGCTGGGAGTTTGATCCCTAGGCCTACCGTGCTGGCCCTACCCCCCCCCCCCCGCGGGGGAAGGGGCTGCTGAGGTGGCAGTTGAGACCGGGTGTGGTGACTTGTGCCTCTAATACCAGCTCTTGGGAGGCTGTAAACTTGTGTATCACGAGTCCGATCTAGTTGTGAAACCCTGAACACCCGGGAGACTCTTCTCTAAAATTTTAAAAAACAAAACAACAAAAACCAGCTGTTTGCCATTAGCACCAAATGGGCATCAGCCAGCTGGGCAGAAGGCTCCAGAAGAAAACTGTAGGGTTCCCCTGTGCAAGCCAAGCATCACTCCTGTGTGTCCCCAGTAGAGTCCTGGGCTGATGGGGGCGGCGAGGAGCAGGCTGAGGACCGAGGCTCTCCACCAGTGCACGTGAACTTACTTCAGTGGCGTGGCTACGAATAAAGTGCAAGTGTATTGTGAGTAGGAGGTACAGCTAGGGAGAGTGCTGGGAGTCTGTAGCAAGAGTGGGCAGGCTCTGGGCACCTCATCTAAGAGCTGGTGAGTGTGGAAAGGGCTTTTCTGTGTTTTGGAGTGAGTACCCCAAATCCTAGCCCTCCCGGCAAGAGGATGATAGCCTTAAAAAAAAATGGTTCCCACAGGAGAATGAAGTCACTGATGCTCTAAACGGGATGTGGTGTCCCTGCAAACTGCCCACTGGTCACAGCCACAGCTGGAATATATGCCCCTCACTGGGGCCAGCAAGACTTTGTCTTGAGGTCCACCCTGAAAGTTCCCATTCATGCTTCTTCACATCATTCCCGGGGCCTGAAACCAGGTTGCTGGTTGTTATGGTTTATGTCTAGTTGTCCCCGCAAAACCTCATGCAGTCATGGGCGGGGACTTCTATAGCTGGAGACTTGACTCATGAGTCACTGGGATTATGTGTTTTAGTCCTGATCTAGAGTTTGAGACTTGATCCATGATCCCTGGGATTATGTGTTTTAAGTACTTCTGGGATTATGGGTGTGGCCTAAGGCGGATAGACTGAAGAGGAGAGCCTAAATGTAATATGAAGAGTGACAGAGAGACAGACTAGTGCTGTTGCTCTCTGCTCCCTTGGTTGTTCCATTGTCACCACTGTTGCTGGTCCACCGCCATGAACTGGATGCTCTCTGCTCTGTTCCACTCAGCCTCGGGCCAGCCAAATATGGACTGCAACCTCCAGTAACTGTGACCTAATAAACCTTTCCTTTCTTCATTTTGGGTGTCGGATATTTGTCCCAGCAACGAGTAACTAAGTAACTAAGACACTGGTGAGCAGCTTTTCTGATTCCTCTTGATTTTATTATTTTTTTCCATGCTCTGCAAATACCAAGTCCTCCCAGGTCTCCTAAATCTGCTTGCTCGCTATGCCTAACCATCCAGCTGAGTGCACATAGCTGAGTTCCTGCCTGTCCCCAAGCTTTGTTTTTTGCTAGAGGAAGCAGTATTTCAGGACAACCTCAGGTTTGAATGTGCCATTTCCTGCTGTGCAAACTGAGGCAGTCAAATCAGCAAAGCCATCCGTGTGTTCCTTCAAGCAACCACTGAGTTTTTTCCCACAGGGCAGAGCAGGCCACGCATGTCGGGCTCATCACTCATTCTGTAGCTCCGGTGCTGTTCTTAGAACTTCCTTTGCACTCAGTGTGACCAACGAGTGCTGAGCTGCATGCATTCACTGCGCACCTACTATGTGCCTGTAGAGCACGAGGACCGCTGGGAATACGAAAATGGCCACAACGGTTCCCTGCCCTTGATGAATTTGAATCTTTTAATCAGTTTGTCCTTTGATTCAGTCATTCAGTCAGTGAATTCACCATCAAGCATTTGGAGCAGACTCAAGCAGACCATGTATTTCCCATGACATCGGAAGGTGGGAAGTGAAGTCGAAGTGTCTCAAGCTCCTTCAGCCTTGGGTATTGACTATAGCAAAAAGAGGGAGAGTGTGAGGCCCAACTTGAATGACAGGACCATAAAAACTACCCAGGGCTTTTCCCAAATCCGCCCTATTTCAGAGGTTTAGGTCCAGTAGGTGGAATGGGAAAAAAAAAAAAAACGCACTTGGACTTTATAAAGCCGACCCCAAGTTCCTAAGTGATATTTGTGTGCCATGAATGGTGTTCTAGATCCCAGGCAGTTCACAGGCCTGTTTCATTGGCTCTCTGGGACAAGATCCACAGTTTGCAATGACAGAAGGTGCCTCCTGAGCCCAGTCCTGACAGATGGATGATGGTGGTAAGCGCTGGGGTTTTAGAAGCACTCATGAGGTGCAGGCGTCTGTGTTCATTCCTTGTTCATAAAACAGGTACTGAGCCCCGTGTACACCAGGCACCCACTACTGTGTTAGGACTGGATGCCCAGGGGTGAGGTGTAGTCTCCAATGTCATGGGCTCTTATATACATTCTATGTCAGGTGGTGTTCAAAATAAACCATTTACAGCCGGGCGTGGTGGCGCACGCCTGTAATCCCAGCACTTGGGAGGCTGAGGCAGGAGGATCGGTGCGAGTTCGAGACCAGCCTGGGCTACAAAAGTGAGCTCAAGGCTAGCCTGAACTGCACAGCGAGACCCTGTCTCAAAAAGACAAAATAAATAAATAAATAAATAAAAATAAAAATAAACCATTTACATATGTGGAAACTGAGCCTCAACAGCTCGCCCAGCGATGCCTTGATCGGAAAAAAACCGATCTTTGAGCCAGGCATCCTGGCCCCAGTAGTCACCCTAGGCTCTGTTGTATGCTAGGATAGATGAATGTTATGGGAGGCCAGCAAATTCCAGGGGCCATATAAAGTGAAACAGGAAATCAGGGAGCAGTGATGGCTGGCCAGCTGGAAGAAGAGAAGCACTGAGAAGGGCAGAGAAGGTGACAAGAAAGGAGATCGCCCAGCTGAAAGAGGCCGGGTGCATGAGGCTGCCACGCAGCAGTAGCGCAAGAGGAAAAGGGCTCCCAGCATGGGAGATGGCTTCAGTGACCAAGCGACAGGCGTTCAAGAACAGAGACCATGGCATGTGGGACCGTGAAAGAAGCAGGTCCAGGCCACGGGTCCTGTAAGTGAGGGGCGTGGCACCGGACCAAGAAGAGCCACTCTGGCCTTGCCACAGGAAGCTTGCAAGGACCTGTTCCGTGCACCTGAGGTCCAGGCTGAGAAGCAAACACTACGCAGATTAAAAGCACAGGCTCTGAGCACAGGCAGCCTGGGCTCAGACTCTGGCTGCCCACCCTAGGGCAAACTATTTATCCTCCCGGTTCTTTGCTTTCTTCCTGTGTGAGGAAGAGATCGTAGTGCCTGCCTACAAGATCGCAGTGAGTGCGTGCGGAGAAATCAAATGCGAGGCGCTGAACCGGTGCCAGCCACGTAGTCAGCAGTCTGCACACATTAGCTATTACACCCGTATCCACACTTTTGCTTCCTGCTAAATGTAACTTACGGAAACAGAATTTTGGCAGGCATTGTAATTAAAAGTAATAAATGCTCAATGCAGGAAACTCGGAAAGCTCGAAAAGCACAAAGAAAAAAGCAATTATTCATACGCACACCACCTAAGGAAAACCATTATTAATATTTTGTAGTCTTATCTTCACTTTTTCCAAGGCACCTCATAAAATACAAAGCTTTTATTATGTGTAGTGTGGTTCTGTGGACTGTTTTCTTCTTTTAACTCAGCACTAGTGCGGGCTGGGTTCTCCAGAAGCAAACACTGAGGTAGTTTTGGAGGTGTGTAAGATATTTATTAGGAGGGCCAGCGAGACAACTTAGCAGACTAAGTGGCTACGTAGGCAAGCACAGGAACCGGGGTTTGATCCCTGGCACCACATGCCATGCCAGCCCCTCCCCCAGGCACACTGAAACAGACACCAAAACCCAGGGCGGTGGCCCGAGCCTATAATCCCAGCAATCGGGAGGCTGAAAGCAGAAGGTTCACTATGAATACAAGCTGCATAGTGAGATCCTATACCAAATATATCAAAAAAAAATTTTTTTTTAAGGATATGTATTAGGGATCTGTTAGGTGAAATAAATCAAATGCACAGAACAGACCTTCAAGAGTTGCTTCAAAACATTGCTAGATGTGGTGGCACCCAACCGTAATACCAGCATAGGGAGACTGAGGCAGGAGGATCAATGTGAGTTCAAGGCCAGCCCAAACTATATCATGAAATCCTGTCTGGAAAAGACTAAGGAGAAATTTTTTTCAAGAAGTATGGGGATAAATGAAGCAAGGAGTATTTGGAGATGTAATAAAGATAGTGTATCTTTTACTGCATTAAATATTTTTATTTAAATATTGGCCATATTTTTTATTGCTCTCTGTGTGTACACACACAGGTACACACACATAAGCATCTATTATATAGGGAGGAGGATGAGAAAGAGCGGTAAGGAGAGGCTGATCCTACAGCCTCTGGAGCAGAGGGCAGACCACTCTTCACTGGCGGAGTGTATCACCACTGGTTGTCTGCGCTAGACACATGCAAAAAGGGTCGGGCTTCACTTATGTGTTCAGCAGGTTGCGCCAGAGGTCACAACCGCCAAATCATAAAGCTCAGAGTTTGTGTGGAGCAGCTGGCACAGCTGTGCATCCTCTTATCTGAGAAAGGTGGATCTTTAGACCAGAATATAAATGTATGTTTCTGGAAGACCGAGGGCAGCATGCGCAGATTTATGACCCTACAATGTGAGCAAACGTCTCTGGAGTAAATAAGTCTCTAAATCTCTCTGAAACAATCCACTCTCTCATTTTCGAGGCCTATTAATAATTCCTTCACTTTTAACTAAGTTCGTTGGTAATCCAGAAATGTTGAGCCCTACAGGATATACGAAAACACTCGGAGAACTGGCTCCCAACACTGGGCTTGCCACAGCACAGGCCAACTTCAAGGGGCACTCTGGCGTCTAAACCTGTGTCATGATGCTCTTCATGGGACAGAAATAACAAAGCTCTCTTTCCCCCAGCCGCAGGCCAGACTGGACATGGTCAAGCTGGGAAGAGTACCTTGGGCTTAGGCTGCTGACCGTAGCAGAGGTGTGCAACCAGAGCTCACGTGTGGTCTCAAGTCCTTCCTTGATGAAGATTTGAGCAGCCTGCGTCCACACGCACCCCGGGGAACACACCAGGAACGTGTTGTCCCACGATGAGTTACGATGGCTGCACAGTCTGTCGTAGTTTTAATTTTCCTGAGCACTGACTCCCTTATCTTTGAGCACTAGATTATAACTAACTGTTGCTATTATCAATAAAGCCGGCATGGGTTCCCTGCTACGTCACATCTTTGTAAGCCTTGTTGAGATGAATTCCTAGAAGTAGAATTCCAGGTCAAGGTATTTGGATACTTTAAGGCCTTTGACTCCCATTGCCAAACTGGCCTCCTGGAAGGGTGGCGAGGGTCATATTATCTTGAGCAGGCAAGTCCCCTGCTTCTCCCAAGACCGGCCACAGTGGCTAGCTACCGTTACTCCTTCAAATCATTGTTAATCTGATAGAGACAATACCAAGCAGTTCACTGACTTCATTTGCATTTTTAAGATATTCTGGGTAAATGTTATGTACGTGCTCTTGGGCCGCTTTGCTTTCTTAGCATCTGACCTAGTGGCTCACATTCATCCCTCCTTTCTCCAGTGGGGCACTTTTTGTACCCTTTGTTTTGTTTGGTTTTTTTTGTTGTTGTTGTTGTTGTTGTTGTTGTTGTTTTGTTTTGTTTTTAATTTTTATTTATTTATTTATTTTTTCTTGTTTCAGAACCTTTGTTTATTCACTCATTTTCATGGCCGGCTCAGCCCGCCCCGAGGGCAGGGCTGGCGCAGCATGTGGTGCGGGGGATCGAACCGTGGTCCCTGAAGCCGCCCAAGCCTTCCCAAGCAGGAGCTTTAGACAACTGAGCCATCCCCCCAGACCCCTTTTTTGTACCCTTTGAAAGACCTCTTTAACACATCAAGCCCACTCTCTCTATTATATATGTTGCCATTCTTTTTCTCAGTTTTCACTTTTATTTTCTATCTTATTCATGCTGTTTTAGACACACATGTTTTATTAGTCTGTTAGAACCAAATTAATCAGTCCTCCTGTTGGATTCAGTCCTTGTTATGTCTACAAAGCTTGGTTCATTCCATGATTTTTGTCTTCCTGATCCATTAGGCACATTTAAAGCCTGGGCAGATATCTCAGCAGTCTAAGCACCTGCCTGGAAAGCACAAGGACCCAGGTTCAATACCTGGCACCACTTGCTTGCTGGGCCCACACCCCAGCCTGACCCTGTAACCAGTTACAATGGCGCACATCTGTAATCCCAGTGCTGGGGAGGCTAGGACAGGAGGATCGGTACTAGTCCAACCTGCATAGTGAGACCCTGTACCAAATAAATAAATAAATAATTTTTTAAAAAGAGTTTAAAATAATCACATTTCATTTCCCCCCATGATTCTGAGCTGCCGAGACTTTCTGGAGTCAGGAGCACTACGCCCAGGACTTCTAGCTCCTCCTCTCTGCCTTGACCAAATGCAAATGTGATCAGTAGGCTCTCTCTGATTGCACCCAAGTCAGTATCACCCTTCCTGTTATGGTTTATGTGTAGTTGTCCCCCCGCAAAGCCTCATGAGTGAGGGGGCAGGGACTTCTAGAGTCCTTCTGGAGACTTGATCCATGATCCCTGGGATTATGGGTTTTAGTACTGATGGGATTATAGGTCAAAGTACTTTTGGGATTATGGGTGTAGCCTAAGGAGGGGGCTAAGGTGGAAAGCCTGAATATAATATAGAGACAGAGAGATAGACTGGGGCTGTTGCTCTCTGCTTCCCTGTTTGGTCAGTTGCCTCTGTCGTGATTGTCCCTGTTCCGCTGCCATGAACTGGATGCTCTCTTCCCTGTTCCAGTCAGCCTTGAGACAGCCGAATATGGACTGAAACCTCCATGAACTGTGAGCTAAATAAACCTTTCCTTCCTTCATTTTGAGTGTCGGGTATTTGTCCCAGCAATGAGTGAAAAGTAACCAAGTTCCCCATCTCTCTGAGGACAAACTTTCAGTTTGCATGAAATGCAGTTATGAGAGGGCTCTCTATCACAGACCCAGCAGCCGCTGGCCCTGGAGACAGGCAGAGAGGAAACAGCCTTGGCCAACTTGGCACCCAATTGAGTGTGAGAAGCCTGTTTAGATGAGGGTCTTCACGGAACGCTGCACCAAAGAACCTTCACTTGGTGCTCATAATCATTATTTACATGCTTTTCCCTGTAGCTAACAGAATTCTCTGTGGGATGATCAGGGGTGTAAATACTTAGAAAAAGTCACATTTCAATAAGGCATGGAATGGCAGCACGAACTGTCCAGAGCCATGAGTCACACTACATATTGAGTTCATTTCCCAGGAACCCTCGGCAAGACATTGAGCTTGATATCCCACCCTCACCCACATAGAGTAAAATCCTTTTTGCACAGTGAGGGTTAATTATAGGCACGCTGTATCTGAGAATTCAAGCCTTTAGTCTAGGATCACAGTTTGAAAGTGTTTCAAGCTGCCTTGAACTCACACCTGTCTAGCTCCCAAACCCAACCAGTTAGTAGCCAATCTTACCATGTTCTTTAGAGACCATCAGAAATGAAAACTTATCCTGCAAGTGATTCAGAGAGAGGAGTTGTAGAAGTTAGCTTATTTCCCTTTTCTGTTTCTTCTCCCCCTACACACACAGGAACAGTTCTCTTTACCCTCCCTCAGGATAGACATTAAGATCAGATTCACCCTGTTTCCACCCTTCAGATCTGTCCACAGTCCCTCCATAATAGTCAGGAGACCTCTCCCTTCCGCCTACTCCTCTCTCCTCTTACTCCTGTTTATCTGTCATCTCTGGGTGTTTGCGTCCTTCACTGATGAGTAGGAATCACAAAGCTGGCTCTACCTCAGAGAAGTTCGCAACAGTGGAGCTGCCCGTTCACATCCATGTCTCCTCTAAAGATTCCTTCATTCCTTCACCCAGCAGGGATCTAGTACAGTGTTTCCTGCGCGCTGGCTCTCAGTTTTAAACACCAACCCCCACTGTACGGACCACATGTTTAGCTTGACCACACTGCAAGCCTCCCCCCGCCCCCTGAACTTTCCATTACTCCCAAAGGTTCAAAACATATTTTTCTCCAGCAATTCCACTTCTAGAGAAATACCCTAAGAATTGGGAATGAACAAACTGCCTTCCTAAGGATACAGTAAACTAATGGAAAATGCTAAGAGAATTGTCTGACTGAGTGTATTGCGTTTAAGTTGTCAGTTTGTGAAAGGACCAAGAGATGGGAGTGAAGGAGAAGAGAGAGAGAGAGAGAGAGAGAGAGAGAGAGAGAGAGAGAGGAAGGAGGGAAGGAGGGAGGGAAGGAGGGAGGGAGGGAAGGGGCCATGTGCAATATACTGATTAAGAGAAAATATCTATAAAATATTTACATGAAAAAGTTCATATCTACAATATGGAAGAAATGCTACAAATATGAGCATAAAAGACAAAAGTCTCAATATTTCAAACAAGTAAAAGACTTGAACATCTTGGAAAAAATTGATGACCAATAAATGGCCATTCGAATGGTTAATAAATGTACAAAATGACCAGCACGGGAGTTTGGACCTGCTCTGTTTCTGACCTGGGCTGATTAGATGGCTGACACTGACAAAAGATCCACAAGATGCTGACATGGTTCCAGAGTAAATCCCGAGGGGATATGACTGACCTTGCCAGATGCAAAAGTTACATTTTTAGTTACATAGGTCTTGCTTTTGCTTGATCTTAGGTATCCAGCAGGAAAGTGTAACCACAGGGTATAAAAAGTAAGGCTACATTAATATGTTGGGCTACACAAGGCTCAAGTCAACAACTCTGGCCAGTTGCCAGTTGTGCTGGTAACTCAGTACTATGATGAGCTATTGGACTATATTGGGTTATTTTGCTGACCTCAAGTACCTACAGTTTTTGGACCGGCATCAAATATGAAAAGATCCTTTAAATGCTTTTCCAAATACAGCTTCTCCAACTGCAGTAGAACACCTATCTCTGACAAAACAAAACAAAAAAGGGGGATATAAATAAAGGACCATTTTGTTGTGAAATATATATATATATATATATAAAACAGGATAGATGTACAGCTACTTTCCCTTAATTCATTGAGAATAAAGGCTTGTACTAATATTTTTAGATAAGATATCATGTCTGCATCTTGTCCTCTGAATAATTAATATGAAGATAATACTATGCACTATATTAATTATTGTAACTGTTCTACTAACCTGTTTTGAAACTGTTTCATTGCCATTTTCTTTTTTTTCTCATTAAAATGAATAAAAATGAGACAGCTCAGTGGTCTAAAGTGCCTGCTTAGGCAAGCTTAGGCAACCTCAGGGACCATGGCCTGACCCCTGACACCACATGCTGTGCCAGCCCCTCCTCCAGGGCAGACTGATCTGGTCATAATAATAACAACTAAAAAAGAATTTAAAAGGCATACAAAATGATGCTGAATTTCATTATGAGAGAAATGGAGAGCTAAAACCAGTAACCAAAGAATGACAATCATATGGGTGAGTGAAAACCATTAATAATACCATCTCCGAGCCAGGAGAGCAAACAATGTGCACTGAAAACACTTAGGAAATTAGAGGGTGAATCAAAGAATGGCTGAAATGGGGAGAGGGAGAAAGATGTTGAAAAAAGGAAGAAAACTGTATCTCGCATGCATACAATCTCTCACAAGGACTATAAGCATTATATTCTACAAACATGTGCTAGTAAAGTAAATATTTTTTGAAATATCGTATTGATGAGAAGGTGGAAGACTAAGGAAACCCTCCAACTTGTGGGAGTATAAATTGGCACCACTACTCCGGGGAAAATGTTTGACAGTGTCTAATCAAGCTCAGCATATGCCCATCCAGCAATTGCTACTCCCCTAGTACATAATACACAAGAGTAGAGCAGAAGACAGATGTGTCCGAAAAAGATTTGAACAACAATATTCATAGCCCATCTGTTCAATTACTCAAAGCTGGGAACAAATCTATGCAGCATGAGAATCGATAATCAATTTGTGGAATATTCATAGGACTCATTGCTTAAAAAGTAAATTCTAGGGGCTGCAGAGAGAGAGCTAAGCTGTAGGACACGTCTGGACAACCACGTGATGCTGCCTTATTCGGTCAAGGAAGAAACTGAATCTAAGAAGTGTCAGTGCCTCGCACAAGGCTGCACCACACATGGCGGGCATTTGAGGCCAGTAAGCTCCCATCTGCTATCAGTGCGCTCTGCGTCATCCTAGAAATATTTGCTTCTGTGCCTTCTGGTGGGATCTGAGCTTCTGAAGGGCAAGATCTCTATCTGACTCATGTTTCTCTCTCACACTTGCTGAGATAGTATGGGATACTCAGAAACTTAAAGGATTCCCATCCGAATTCAGTAGTTACCTACAAGTAGTGTTTTCTATTTGCCCTTGCTGGTCACCAGAAGGCTCCTTAAATATACAGATTTTCATACCCATGGGTATCTTGACACCTGGTTCCCAAACTCACCACAGTGTCCACAAGTTTAAAAACAGCCTAAGGAAATTGTTATAAGTGGTTCTGCTCATGGTGTAATACACACATAAGTCACCAGTAGATCTTGCTAAAAAGCAAGTTCTGATTAAGCCCCACTGGGTTAGGCCTGACATTCTACATTCCTAACAAGCTCTGGAGGATAACCACGGCCCTGGTCCAAAGCTCATACTTTGTTTTGTTTGTTTATTTTTTGTTTTTTGTTTTTTGTCTTTCTGAGACAGGGTGTCACTATGCAGTTGAGGCTGGCCTTGAGCTCACTTTTGTAGCCCAGGCTGGTCTCGAACTCACACCAATCCTCCTGCCTCAGCCTCCCGAGTGCTGGGATTATAGGCGTGAGCCACCACGACCGGCAACACAGTTCATACTTTGAACAGCAAAGAAAACCAAGATCAGAAGTTGTCCACCCTGGTTTGATATTAGAGTTACTTAGGCACCTTTTCAAACAGCTCATGCCAAAGACTCCCAGAATTAGGCAATGTACAAGTACAAAGCGAATATCTACATAAATATATCTGACAGAGGACTAGATATTAAAAACAACAAAACAATGGCTGGGGAAAACATAAAAACCTCATGCACTAGGCCAGTTGTTGAATCATGCATTGCTGGTCATGCTGAGTTGAGACAATGAAGCTGAAACTGTAGTCAAGGCACAGAGGGATCGAGCTATATGAAAATTAGCGGACAGTTACTCCAGGAAGAGGGAGCAACCAGGACAAAGGTCCTACGAGGAGATGAACTTGGTGCATTATCAGATGAGAAGAGAGATGGTGTGAGACAAGAATTTATTTATTTATTTATTTATTTATTTATTTATTTATTTATTTATTTTGGGACAAGAATTTAAAAAACAAGATATTTGTAACCTGGAGTATAAGGAATGCAGTCTAATTTGCACTTTTAAAAGAATAAACTAGGGAGGTAGGCCAGGAGTAGGACTAGAAAAGAAAGGAAACCATTTGATAACTGTGTCAGCAGAACAAATGAAAGGGGCTGTAGCTGGGTAACAGTGGAGCGGAGAGGAAATGATGAGCTTGAGCTAAGAGGAAAAGGCTGTCCGCGTGGAGATGACCATGTGGTGCCGGGGATCGAACCGTGATCCCTGCAGCCGCCTAAGCTTTCCTAAGCAGGCGCTTTAGACCACTGAGCCATCCTGCCGGGCCCAAGATTAAAGTCTTACACAGTTTACCAATCCCTAATGATTGTATTGGTGGGGCTGTGATAATGAATGCATTTTTTAAAAAATTATATAATGGAAAATGTCAACATAAACTCAGTAAGTTGGTAATTTCCAAATAATCCATGCATAGTGTTCCAAGCCATGCATGAGTTAGACATTCCATTCAAAGTACAAGACAGATCAAGATTTTAGTGGAAAATAATACAGAAGAGTTTTAAATTCAGGGTATCTGAGCTTCCCATGTGCCTTTCAGCATGTGTGTGAATGTGGCTTTAAGTCCTTAGTTCTAAGCAGTGCTAAATTGACTGTCTCAAATTTTGTCCCATGCCCAGGGTCAAGATGGCAATTTTAGAGGGGTTAAATTTGGATCCACGTGGCTTATTCACAGACTCAAAAGACACACTTTATGATGTGCTCCTAAATTGGATTCAGATGGTTTAATTATGCATGAAGGAAAAATCTTCCCCAAGAAATACTGCAGTTTCTTCGGACAAAGCTACTGGCTGAGGTTCCACTGAGACAGTCCTCCCAGTGGCCACCTGGTGCTCACCAGAGCAGCTGGGCCACCCCTCATGGCAGCATCTGTCTCACGTAGTCAGAACCTGAGGCACAGCGGGTTTTGCTAATGCATTCAGCAAATGCTGCGGTCTTACGATGTGACAGGCAAAGGTAGATTTGCTTTGACACCAGTGACGTCACCGTCGAGGCTTCTCCTACATGCCACCCCCCTACATGCCAGCCCCTTCCAAGGATTCCTAGAGGCATGAGCATCTGTGCAGTGCGCCAAGTAAGATGTTTTGTCCACAATTGCTGATGCTTCTTCCCACTCTAGCCTCTCTTTCATACGGCCCCCCCCTGTTGAACCATGTGGGATGGGCGATGGTATTTTGGAGATTCAGCTCTCACTGAGGTGTGAATTCATTGAGATGTGAATTCACTGTGTCTTTCTATGGTGTCTGTCACTTATATGGGTAGTTCCATTACCGTTAACCCTTCCAAGAGGGAATGACCCTCCAGAACTACTAATACTGTGCATATCAACCAACCTAGAACCATAATATAATATTCAGAGCCAGATATTATTTATGAAGTTATGAATACTTTTTATGGTGCTTGGTATCAAAAATATAGACAAAATAAGGTGCCCAGAAAACCTTTCTTTCTTTCTTTCTCTCTCTCTCTCTCTCTCTCTCTCTCTCTCTCTCTCTCTTTCTTTCTTTCTTTCTTTCTTTCTTTCTTGTAAGTATGTATTTAGAATTAGCCAGCTAGTGGTGGCACACACCTGTAGTCCCAGCACTTGGGAGTCTGAGGCAGGAGAATCAACATGAGTTCAAGACCAGCCTGGGCTACAAAAGTGAGCTCAAGGCCAGCCTGAACTGCATAGTGAGACCCTGTCTCAAAAATATTTAAAATATATATATAAAATTAGCCAGCTGGACTCAGCTTAGATGATCCCAATTTTGTTGGCAACATCCAGTGCATCATAATTGGAAGCCAGTCAAACATACTTCTTCTCTCCATCAGGCCTGATGAGGGTGTTGACCTTGACAACACTGATGTCACAGAGCTTGTTTGATTCGGTGCTTGTCGGCTTTCACGTGTACAGTGAACACAAGTGTGGTGTTGTCCTCGCTCTCTTCCATGGCTGACTGTGCGGTCAGGGGGAACTTGATGATGGCATCGTGGCCAAGCTTGTTTCTCTTGGGGGCGCTCTTCTGAGTGTACTTGGGCTGCCTCCAGAGCTACAGCATCTTGGGATGGCGGAAGGTGGGTGACGTTTGTATCTTCTTTTTGTGGCTGTGGTTGCCTTTCTGCACAGCCTTCATGGACTTCAAAGCTTTTGCTTTGGCTTCAGCTTTGGGAGGGGCGGGGACTTCCTTACCTTCAGGGCCATCTTGGTCCCTTGTATAACTTCTATTTGAAAGAAATTTTTGAGAAACCTTCCCAAGATCCCAATAGAGATATTACCAATGACAGATGTTGAAGGTGAAAAAGCTTTCCTGAAATATCATTAATTTTTAAAAATAAATTTTAATCAAACATGCTAGAAAATTGGGTTGTCTTTATAGCCTCTCTAGAAAGTACCACAAAATGGTTTCTTTGTTCTATTCATTGCAAAGGAATGCATTAAAATTTTTAATTCTGGTAGTAAATTTGTATATTTTCTCTTACCTGTCAAATTTAAATTTAGGCATACTTAAGGCTAGGCTAGTAAGAATGTACAAATTTAGATCTATTATAGCTTTCTGGAAAGTTGAATGTATTTTCACTGCAAAATGTCTCCTTTCGTACTGTAATTCTTTGCCTACAAATGTTTGGTCTGATATAGATATAGATTATATATTTGACATTTGTGTTTTAAGTTCCTCTCTGGTAATCTTTGTTTTGTTTTGTTTCTTTTTTCTGTATTTGGTACAGGGTCGCAATATACAGCTAGGACTAGCAGTGATCCTATTTTCAGCCTTCCCAGTATTGGGATTACAGACATATACCACCACAGCTGGACTTGGTCACTGGCTCAGCATGTGCCGGGGTGGGGCCAATGCAGTATGTGGTACCAGGGATTGAACCTCAGTCCCTGTGCTTGTCTAAGTAGGCACTTAGTCCACTGAACTATACCGCCAGCCATTTTATCTTTTTTTTTTATAGGAACATTTATTCTCTTGACATTTAATTAATAAAATTACTGATACATTCCAGTTTAACTAGTCATTATACTAGCCGCTTTCTATGCATTCTTCTTTATTTCTTTTGCTTCTTGCCTTTATCAAATTGATCAAAAGGTCAAGGAGATAGCTCAGTGGCATAAGCATTTGCCTGGCAATCACAACGTCCCAGGTTTGATTCCCCTATACTGCAAAGAAAAAAAAAAAAAATGATTGAAAATTTTAAATCTTAATTTTATGCTTCCATCTACTAGTGAGTAACTTATATTTTACCTTTATAGATATTTAAGCAGTTATTCTAGAAATTATAATATGCATACTTGGTTCATCAAAATTTAATATTACCTACTTTCAGGATAATACAAATTTCTTAATAAATTTTAATACATTTACAACTTGGGTTCCACCATTGCTGTATACTCTATGACTTCATTATAGGTCTCCTCTCTTCTCTCAAAGAAACTTTGAGGTGTGTGAATGACATATTATTCTTGACCATAAGTATAATGTTATACAATATATTTCTAGAGCTTATTCATTTATAAGATCATGAAAATCTTGTGCCCTTAACTAGAAACCTCCTACTTGCCCTGTTCTCCCATGTTTTGTATAAATGTGTGTGTGTGTGTGTGTGTGTGTGTGTGTGTGTGTGTTTAATTTTTTAAAAATCTTTTATTTATTCATTTGGTATAGGGTCTCGCTACAGCTCAGACTCATAGTGATCTTCCTGTCTCAGCCTCCTCAGTGCTGGGATTATAGGCATGTGCGACCACGCCTGTTTTTGGTGGCCAGCCTGACACACCCCGGGTTCCAGGACTGACATGGCATGAGGTACTAGGGATCAAACCCAGGTCCTTGAGCTGGCCCTGCAGGTGCTTAAACCGCTGAGCTATCTCCACAGCCCCGTATGTGTAACTTCAGTCATGTATAGAAAGGCTAATTTTTAATCTATTTGAAGAATACTCTTCCATATTTCTTTTTGTGTGTATGCTAAACCCTTTCATGTTTGTTTCCCTGAAAAGAAAGTCTTTATTTGCTTTCAGAGTGACAAAATATTTTCCTAAGTATAGTTTTCAAGGGGTAGAAAATATACACATTTACTTGACATACTTCCTTGACTTTTCTGAGCTGAAGTTTCTTGCTATTGTCAACATGCGGGACTCTGCCTAGTACACAGTGAGAACCATATGCTGCTTCACTGGTATGGTTCAAACAATGTCTGCTCCCATAAGGAAAGGAATACTTCCTTGACTTTATAAAAGCCACTTGTGTCATAATTTCCTGTTTAATAGGCAAAATCTCCCCAGAATTCAGTATGTCTCTGCCACATTAAAGATGGCTTTTAGCAAACTAAGAAATCTACAAAGAATGCCAGTGTTCCTCAGCTCCCATAAGGGAAATATAATAGGATGTCAGGTAATCACTGAATAATTGCAGAGCTTTTTATGGGAGTTTTTGGTTTGTTTGCATGTTTGTTTTTTTGTTTGGCTGGGTTGTTTGTTTGCTCTGAGGCATCCTTCCCAAGAAGAAAAGCTAGCTAGTTACTACCTGCAGGCGTTTCCCAAACTGAGTTGATAGAATCCATTAATCGTAGAAAGGAAAAACATGAACCAGAAGCACTTGGTGATTAAAGCAGCAACTGGCAAACATTCTTTGATCAACAGAAGTTACTTTTGCAAGCTGCGGGTTACTGATGCCACCAACGCCAAGGGAGTTTGTGCAGCCTCTTTCTGCAGAGCTGGAGAGGAGAGGGCAGCCTCCACACTGACCCTGCGCACCCCGACTCAGCGGATTGAACAGGCTTGCTGCGTTCATGCTAGTTCTACTGACCCTAACAGTTGGTCACCAGGTACCTCATGCCTTTGCTGAACTATTTCCTGCATAAATTCTTTTCTTTTTTTCATTTTTAAAGAACAAATAGTGATAGAAAAATAGCATGAGAAACAAAACAAACTTTCACTAAACAAGGCAACAGGAATTCAACAATGGTTGCTGTATTACATGATGCTATCTTCAAATTAGTTGTTCAAGTTATCAGATATAAATGTAAGATTTGTTCTCTGCTTGTCTATAGAAAGGAGCAGGTAATGCTCAGTTTGTTTTGTCGCCTTTTTTCAATTATTTGCACTTTTTCTCTGCTTAATTTCTTTTACATTTCTTTCTTCTTCCACTTTTATATGCATATGTCTAGTAATATGAATAACTGGTTGGAAGACAACACTACGCCTTACAGCAAATGCAGTGAAATTTCAAATTCCTTTTTCAGGTGGAATTCTATTACCACTTGTCATTTTTTTCTGCTTTAATGCTATTTTGTACTCTCTTTAAAAAATAAAACATTTTGAAATATATATTTAGGTATATATGCACAATAGTTCGGATAATTGTATTCGATTTCTGCTGGTCTTTTGAAAAAGAGCAGTTAATGTACACAAAAAAAATTTACTACTCTGATTTTTTTCTTCCTCTTTTGAATTTCTTATAACTTCTTTGTCATTTTTCCTGCGGTGTTCTTGTTTCCCAGGCCAACAGCAATATCAAGACCCGCATTGCTCTGCGCCCACTCTAATGCCTAACCTCAGACCAAAGCGCCACTCTGGCTTTCTACCTAATGTTCAACTATTCCCACAGCTGGCCACCCTCAGCTACTTCAGCTTTCTGCTCACTTTTATCAACTGTTCCAATAACATCTACTACTTGTTAGGCACTGATGGTAGAATGTCCAACAAGATCTATTCTGAATTCTAGGAGTGCTCAGAAAAAACTAACAGGTGCTTGCTATTTGAGTCAAAGAGAGCTCTTTATAAGATGGTCAGGCCAAAAGTGACTTTGTCCAAGCTGGAAAGCACCTGGCTTCTTTCAAGCTAACATCAAGGATGTAGGCACACTTCTGTTGCTGATAGCAGCACCGCAGTCCAAATCAAAAGGTCCACACAACACTTTAGTGGTTTTATTTATTTATAATACGCTGGGAAGCTACACAGGAAAAATAGATCAGGACCATCACAGCGACTGAGGGTCAGGATAGCTATAGTTGGGTCTGGCCGAATCCCTACAAGGGAGGAAAAAAAAGTGTATGATTGTCATTGTGGTAGTGTGTGTCATTGGGGAAAGAATAGAGAACTTAAACCTTCAATAGTAGGAAACTGAGGAAGGAAATTCTAATATATTTACTTGATTTCTCCATTAAAATTGCAAGAAGTAGCCATTATGGAGGGCCAGGAAAAGTGGATGTGCCTCCCTACTTATTCCAGTGGTTCTCAGCTATGAGAGCGTATGAATTGATTTATTTATGTATTTGGTACAGGGTCCCACTGAGTATCTCAGACTTTTAGTGATACTCCGGTCTCAGTGTCCTCAGCACCGGAATTACAGGCATGTGACACCGTGCCTGGCTGCTAGGCAGGCATGGTGTGCCTGGGCTTCTGGGGAAGCACAGAATACAATCCTGGGGATCAAACTCAGGTCCTTGGGCTGCTTACTGAGCAGGTGCTTAGATCACTGGGCTCTCTCCCCAGCCTAAGAATTAATATTTTAATTCTGCTGCACTGATGTTTCAGATACACATCCCATGCTGAGAGCTACTTTTCATATATATATGAATTATATTTATGTATTGGGTGCAGGCTCTCACTACACAGCTATCTGTACCTTTGTGAGCTGAAAGTTGTGCTGAGCCTCCAATCCACTCTCCTTCTGGTCAGAGGGATCGGAAAATGAAAACTACATATCCCAGGCTTCTTTGCAATTAAGATTCTTTGTCAACATTATTTCCACTGATTAGATGCATCCCAGTGAGCTTTGCGGAGCCAATTATCCTGACCTCCTTTGGCTGCTTCTCCTGGCGGCCAAGAGCATAGCACTGTGGTTGCTCTGCAGCAGCTGATAGCACCTGGACCCGCTCTCCTTTACTCACATACTCAGCTAGGGGAGCAGTGGCTGAAGAGGGGCAGAAACAGAGAGCCCTGGCTGCCTGCTCAGCTCCGGTGGTGACCTCAAGATAAATACCTCTTCTTGTGTTCGTCTGCCTTTTTCTACAAGCATTCCCCAGAACTGCAACCTAAAATAATTCTCAACCTTTTTAACAATTCCATTAGCAATTATTTCTCTATTTAGCCCCTTTTCAATTACAATAACAATGGAAAATAACAACAGAAGTCTTATTTCTGCATCAATCCTTGATCAGTACAGTTCTAACGATTTCTTTTTTTTGCAGAAATGTACAAAGTTGGTTTCTCCTTCTCCTCCTCCTCCTTCTTTTCTTCTTCTCTACTTCTTCTTCTTCTTCTTCTTCTTCTTCTTCTTCTTCTTCTTCTTCTTCTTCTTCTTCTTCTTCTTCTTCTTCTTCTTCTTCATATTTAGTACAGGGTCGACAGGATCTGTAGGGTCTCACCACACAGATCAGACTCGTAGTGATCCTTTTTCAGCCTCCCAAGTGCTGAGATTACAGGTGTGTGCAACGAAGCCTATTCTCAATCGTAGTCTCCGCATGCCCCAAGGGGTAGGGCCAGCTCGGCAAGCTAGAGACGAACCCAAAGTCAGCTTCTGTTGCTTGCCAGGCAAGAACTCTTCTTATGAGTTCTGGAGGTGACACGTGCAGAAGCCAATTCTACTACAAGGAAAAGATATATAGGGGTTTTACAGTTTAGAATATCAACAATTGATGGAAAATACCTGTTTCATGTTATGTTTGAGGTGTTTGATATTCAGAAAGAGAGTGATGTTAAGCTAAAGTGCCTAAGTTATAGGGAAGAATATCATTAAGCTTCTCTTCTGGATGGTTAAGAACTTAAGTTGGAAGTCTAAATAACTAGAGAAAAAGAAGGGATACAAGTATAACCAATATTTTGGCTCTAGCCCTTCAAGGTCAATGAGAACACAGGACATAAAAGAGCCTATAGTATAACAGCATATAACTCAGTGGAATCCCAAATTTCCTGTTGAAGAAGATTATGGGGCCACAGAGTAAAGTGATCAGTGATGTACAGTGTGCCTAAGGAAAGTCACCTAAAGAGAAAACATTCTCTCAGGTTTCCACAGAGAGCAAAATGGTCAAGCAATGGCCATGATACATCCTAATGGCCGACACTGACAAAAGTTCTACAAACTGCAGTAAATAGTTTCAGGGTAAGCACTGAGGGCACTTGACTGATCTTGTCAGATACAAAGCTTACATATTTTCTGTAACACAGGTCTTGCTTTATCTTGGTCTTAACCATCCCCCAGAAAAGTCCAACCATGAGGTCCAAAAAGGAAAGCCATATCAATATGCTGAGTTGTGAAAGGCTGAAGTCAACAGCCTCCAATAACACCAAATGAACTGATAATCCACTACTGTTATGGAATATTGGACCATATATATACAGTTACTTTCTCTTCATGCAGTGAAAAGAAAGATCTGTACTATTGAGGTTTAGACAAGAAATCATGTCTGCATCTTGTACTCTGAAAAACTACAATGAAGACAACATTATGCAATGTTTTAACTATTGTAAAAATAAATAAAATAAAATATGCATCTTCTATTTTAAAAAAGGAAAACAATTCAAGACCTTCCCAGGGGTAAGAGACCTAAATCTGATCATTTAGTAGGATATGACCTTGGGCACTTCATTTATATCTCTGAACCTCAATTTCTCCATCTGCAAAGCAAGAATAACAACACATTTCATGGGATAATTAGAAAGAGGAAACATTTTATATGTGGTTAAAATCTAACAGACATTGTATAATGTTATTTGTTTGTGCTGATTTAGTAAACACTCTTAGAAATTATTTACAAAATTTAAGATTTTTTTTCAATTTAAAAAAAAAAAAACTCACATACAAAAAAAAAAAAAAAAAAAACAGTAAGGTCTAAAGCTGTCTGTCACTTGTCTTATCGGTCTAAGCAGACAGAAATCTTCCTGAACTACCTATATTTTTTTCCCTTCTCAGTGGTGGCAGGGTGAAAAATAGAGCATCACCTGGATTATTAATGATGTTCTGGGCCACTGAGTTAACTAACATTGGCAACTCCATTGTTTAATCTACTTTTGGCCTGACTTTTTGTTACTTGACGCTGATGCCAACTGATGACTGTTAGCTCAGGCTCCCTGAGACAGAAGCATTGAAATGAGGGTTGACCAAGGAGAAACTTCTGGATCAGCACCACAGGGGGGTGGGAGCAAACTAGACTGGATAGGAGACAAGACGAAACATGGTACAGTTTTTAGAGTTCTCAGCCAACCCATAGGAACTCAGGGACAGGGGTAACCCTTCAGAATGAACTCAAGTGGAGCCAAGAATGACAGGCTCTGTATGCCTACTTTAAGATTCTAATGGTGAATAGCCTCTGGGAAATAACTATGACCTTGAACCAGCAGGCTTTCTTCAACCAAGGATGATTCTTGGGAAGGAACGCAACTGTGATCTATCAGTAGACAACACTGGCAACAGCTGGAGCAATAATGCATTGTCCTGAAGTGAGATGACAGCACCTGCGACATACAGAACTTCCAGTGCACTTTGCTGTATAAACAGAGTTGTGAGAGAGGTCCATGGTAGTTTGGTCCCCGTACTAAATCAGAAATTCTAAATATAAGAATCCAGTAATTGTACTGTCAGTTTGGTTCACGTAGTTTTGAAGCTGGAAGAGACCTCAGATTTTGGAGCTCACTGTCACCATTTTTATGAATAGGGGGTGTATTCATTTTCTCAAGGTCACAGAGTCATTCCACGGCTCTGGTTCCGCTAGATCCACAAATCTTCTCCTTTGACTCTTAATTTATCATATGACTCCAGCCCTGCATTTATTTCGCAAAAGTGTCTGCCTAGAAAGCTTTCTGTCAACATTATATAATTTATATTCATGATGTCTAAATCATTCTGAAAAAATGCCCTCAAGAGCCTCACTTAGTTGTCAAGTTTTTTTGCCTATACCTTTTCCATTACCATAATTGATTATGCTATAAATGGTTCCATAAAATCAGGCAGTCTTTTGTCATCCAAGTACATTTACCTCCCTGATGGCAAACAGAGCGGAAATTTTCCTGAGCTAACATTTACTCCATCGCAAGGATGAACTGAATTCTAATAAAAGCTTAGTCTTGTAATTAGTTTATGTTCAGTGGCACATTGTCATCTCATAGATTCGTGTCTTCTGAACACGCATTGTCTCACTTTGTCCTCCCAGAAACTATAATTCAGGTATCTTTCTGATTAATAGCACTAATGGTTCTCTGAAAAATACATATCTAATCAATAGTGGGGTGAGAGAATATGGTTGGTCACCTGTCTTGTGACTCAATGTGGCAGACGTACACTAAGGTGATTCCCAGTGTGACAGGCCCTTGTACAGATAGAGCCATTGGGCTCTGGTTCTACAAGAGACTTGTGCAGATTCCTGACTGATGGATATAGATGCTAAATGTTCATTGTTTTAGACTATCCTATGTGTGGCAATGTGTTATATAACAGAAAATGATTACATTTAGTATTCCTCTCAAGACAAGTCAGTCAAAAATCAGACAACCCTTATGTCGCATTACTCTCTGGTCCCTACAGCCTGCTTCCGGGAACCTAGGTCCGTCACCGAGGAGCTTTGTGAACTTGGCCAAGTTACCTAGCCTCTTTGAGCCTGGATTTCTTCAGTAAAATAAGAATAACAACAGTGCTTAATTCATGGTATTCTGAGGACAGAATGAGGCATACATGAGAAAGGGTTTTTCATAAGCATGATCCACAGGGATCCTCCAGCAAAAGTTAGTTATTAATATTAGGCTTGGAGTTGGTGTGAGTAGTTTTAGCTAGCACCGTTCTCTCCTGTTATATTTTCCAATATTTCTACAGTGATAGAAGTTTTATCTGAACACTGTCTATATCAGCCTCCCTAATATCAAGACTCATTGGTCTCTCAGTGTGCCCCAGGGAGAAATGGCAGCAGGAATGAGGAAAAGAATAGACCAGAGACAAGGGCTGGGTGCAGGTGAAGAGGTGAAGACCTGTTTGCCTGATGGGCAAAGAACCTGAACAACAACAGCAGGGGCATTCATTTATAGTCTTCCAATATCAGTATCGTGAGATACAAAGTTGCTGGCAACTAATGACTGAAATTGTCCAGGTAGGATGTTTTTCTCAATCCTGAGACAGCTTAACTGGTTTAGGCACCGTAGCCTTGTCCTGCCCTCGCATATATGATAATTTCCAGCTTCAGCTATTCCCAGCACCCTGGCATTTAGACATGACAACATGACCAAATTCTGGCCAAAAGGATGTCACATACACGACCTCTAGGTCATGACAATGTCAACCCCCTCAAATCAAAGCAAAAACAACTGGTGGATAGAACACATGAGTGTATTGCTCATCACAGTACAAAAGACTGCTATCTTAACAAAAATTTTAGTATTTTCAAGTTGGAAACGTTAAGGTAACAAAGTTACAGGATTTTTATGTTCATTTGGGGTTGACTTTTCTAAGTATAGAAAATTGATTAGAATTGGACAAAGGTTAGGAGACAATAATTAGGATTTGTGTTGACCATGGGAGAATGAAACATTCTCAGAAACCATGCAACTGTCGGACGCTTTGACTGCCTTGTGAAGCATTCCGCTGTCCTCAGAAGGAAGATTTACTTGAATGAGGATGACAGGAACAGTGTCGCTTCCTGCTAACTGGAGAATGTTCTTGAAATCACCGTTAAAGTTATTTGCAGCTCCATCTTCCATGGCCAGAGTTATCTGGAACAATACAATTGTGTTAATGCAGCGTGGGGAATCATCATGCTGCTTTCTCCTGAGAAACAAAGCCCTTGCCACAACCCGTCCCTGACCTCTTCCTCACCCTATCTTCTGAGATATGCAGATCTGGCTATATTGAGACAAATGTTCCTGGCAGTAAAGGGCCCAGGCTTGCATGTATCAAAACTATCTGTGCATTGCTGGTTGGTGGCCTTTGTGCCTGGTATGGTTACAAAGTTCCTTGCCGCTATGCACTCTGCCTCCATCCAGGCCTACATCCCTAACTGATACCAATAAATCCATGAGCTTTTGGAGGAGGGGCTTTTGGTTCCAGAGGGAACATTGGGTCATCCTAGAGTTCCTCAACTGCAGAATATCTTTTATCCTTCTTTTGTATTCCTGTACCTGGTGGATTAGACAGATACCCTCCATAAGGGGTTTGGTAACTGTGCACTCTTAGACTGATTCTCTCGTCCAGGATTTTGGTAGAGCAGAGGAGAAGGATTATGCAAGGCAGACAGTTTGCTATACTTTTGTTTGTGAAAGAAGAAGCGGGCTTTCCCCCATTTTCTCCTGCCCATCTCTCCTGGGAGTGCACTGATAGCCATCCTGAGTCACATGCAGGACTTGGCCTGTGAGGATGTCAGAGCCACAATAGAAAAAACTATGAAGAGCTTGATCCCCCACACGCCAAGCTACTACGCCGGTGTGGGTCACCTGTCTGAATCTTCATCTGAGAAAGAAATGTGGTTCTACTCAATTTAAGAAGACAGAAATTTTGTAACCATGGCTTTCATCTCTTACTTAATGAAGATGTTAACGATACGAAAGAAAGAAAGTAGAGACTATTTCACACAGTCCACTTTCTGGGTCCTCATTTATATTCAAGCAGAACCCAAAGCCTAGCATCAGTACCAGGTTCCCAGGAATAGTTCTGGGGCAACAGGCCATAGCACAGATGGGCCGAGCTTTCCACGAGGCATGTAAAGAGCACACACAAATAAAGAGCAATTCATCTGTAAATGAGACAGAAGTGGCAATAATAACAAGGCAAAATATATATCTAGTGAAATAGTGGTATTATTTCTTCCAAAGAGTAAAAGGGACTGATGTGGAAGGAGTAAAATATTGAGACTGTTATTTGTTGTTAGAGCTTTTAACTTTTGATGCCACCCGGTACTTTTGACCAGAGACTTGAATTGCCCTCACACTATGGATGCATAAATCCACACACCAGCGAAGATTGTCAGGAGTGCCATCAGCTCTGTACGCTATCCAGTTCTTACCAGTCACCTTGAAAAGTCATTGCCTCTGTGACTAAATTTAACTATTAGCTACAGATCCCACAAGGTAACCTCCTTTGACCTTCAGTTTAAAGCTGCCACAGAGTGGGAAAGCTCAAGATTTTGAGTTATTAAATTTAAATATTAAGGGCCAGCTATGGGGGCTGGGAAGATAGCTCAGGGGCACAAGTTCCTGCCTGGCAAGTACAAGGTCCTGAGTTTAATCCCCTGTTCCACCAAAAAAAAAAAAATTTAAGGGTCAGCCAGATAGCTCAGCAGATTAAAGAACCTGCTTAGGCACACACAGGGCAGGGGATTCAATCACCTGGCCTGCCATGCCAGCCTCGGGGCATTCTGAGATGGCAATTGAGACTGGGTGTGGTGGCGCAAGCCTGTAATCCCATTTCCTGGAGGCTGAGCACAGGCAA
This sequence comes from Myocastor coypus, assembly GCA_004027025.1. Taxonomy (NCBI): domain Eukaryota; kingdom Metazoa; phylum Chordata; class Mammalia; order Rodentia; family Myocastoridae; genus Myocastor; species Myocastor coypus. The sequence continues at coordinate 991 of PVJA010020131.1, read as the reverse complement.
AGCACTAGAGTTTGATCTACATAATGAAAGACCCTGTAGAACCTGTATTAAAATACAAAATAATAATAATAATAATAATAATAATAATAATAATAATAATAATAAGTAAATAAATTTAAGTATCAGTAATGTACTGAGAAGTTAGGTTTAGTTTGATTTGGTGATGGCTTTGGTGCAGCTATATCCACTGGTCCCTGACTTTGTAACAGAGAGACAATTGGGAGTAATACAATTGTCAGTGTGCAGATGAGGCAATGTCTGTACAGAATGCCTCTTCATGTCCTGACCTCCATGCTGGCATGACTGCCTTGGCCAGAATAGAAACGTGTCCTGGACAGAGACACTAAGACAGGGTCCTTGTGCTGGAGACCTCTTGGTCCTCTGAACCATCGCCCAGCTCAGGACAATTGGAAAGGCCCCAGGCTACTTGAAGCCCGTTTTTGTGTGGAAGTTGGCTTCACCTGTGAAGAAAGATGTGACCTGGGGCTGGCTCTCTAGATTCTTCTTTGTGGTTCTACTTACAAATGTTAGCATCATTTCTTCCAAAACCTCAAAAGTGGAATACTTAGCCCACATTCTTACAAGAAATTGCCAAATCCTTCCTATTTGCCAAATAGAAGTCTAAAGCCCCTACCCTAGTTGATCGTCCTCCTCTTACACAAACACCTTTCTCTGACATTCTAGGTTTCTAAATTAGCAATATCTTAAGATGTGTGATTTTTTAAAAGTTTGAGGCTTGATGTAATTGTGCACACTTTCATATCTGTAGAACTACACAACTCCTAAAGGATGTCCAATTAGATCTTCTAGGTAGCTTCCCTAACTTGTAATAGCAACGTATATTTCCTTTGTGTGAAAAAAATTTATATTTACATTCCAGACACACCATTATCAACATGCTAAAGGAAAGAAACAAAAAATCTTGAAAACAGACAAATGGCACATTTGTTACTTGACTGTTTCTCTTCTCTTAAAATTTTTAAAAATAAAT